>JAXGGA010001696.1:0-143347 GCA_038373865.1 Uloborus plumipes
TTTTCTAAAAGATGAGCAAAAAACTTACACTATTCTATTTAAAGGATGAAACTAATTTGACGTGCACCTAATGACTCCATGCTGTGTGATACTAAATAGACCAAGAGCTGGGTACATAAAAAGTTAATAAGGTACAATAGAAAGTTTTGTCTCAGAAGAAAGCGCTAATTTAACAGATCATTGAACGTAAAACGTCAATGGCTGTGAAAAGAGGTAAAACAAAGACCAATGATTGCTGAACGAGTTAAAACAAAGACCAATGGCTGCTGAAAGAGGTAAAACAAAGACCAATGGCTGCTGAAAGAGATAAACTAAAGACCCCTCTACTTAAATCTGTCCAACGAGACATCTGCCTTGTACTTGCAAAACTAAAATCTTTCATCACTATGACTAACTTCTTAAATTACCGTAAAATTGCCTAGTTTTTTTGCACCAGCAGCTCTTGGTCTAAAACGTACTATCTGCCCTACGTAAGACGTGCTACTTAACTGTGTAAAGGAGACTTACTCTGGTCTCCTCGGGTTGTTCCGGTACGATACCTTCTTCGGCGGAGGGGGCGAACTTGTGGCGCTGAACATTTCCCCTTCGATCCCGGGAGGGATTGCCGAATCCCTTACCCCAGGGGTCGAAATCCTGGGAAGAAGCACAAACCACAAATGAGAACTCTGGGTGCATCATAATTTTTAATTTTACGTTGGTAAGCAAAATATCGAACTGATAAATAGAAAATGTCTAGTTATCTATGCTTTTTAGTAACTTTGAGCACTCTAATGCAGTTGAACCTGTTTATCTCGAACCTACCCATCTTCGAAAAGTTTCTATGTCAAAGTTTTTTCAGTTCCCAATATTTATAGAACGCATTCAGCGTTTTTTGCAAGTTTATCTCGAATTTGTTTTCCCGAAATCTTCTATCCATCGAATTCTTCAGTGCTAGCCTTTTCGAATTTGAACCGAAGCAATATTTCTCAAAGCATTCTTTCTAACATGAGCAATCATACAGCCTTTCCAGTCTTGTGAGACATGTAACACACGACTATTTATAAGGAGCACGTTTTCAAGGAATTCTATTCATTAGAAAACTGGGAGGGGGGGGATTTTGCTCAACGGCGAAAATATTTCATGAATTTTGCTTTCGAGTCATTGAGAAGTTATTTTGTTGGATTCTGTGGATATAAGCCGGTCTAATGTTTGAATTGTTTTGATTGAAGATAAAATTAAAAGCTAAGCACTGTTAGGGCCATGCTCCACATCAGCGTAAAACGCGACCGAAACTGAAGGCAGAAACCGAAAATCCGGGTACTTTCTATAGAAATACCATTGAATCCATTTTACGCTTCTGCCTATTTTTTCTGCTTTACGTCGATGTGGAGCATGGCCCTTACTCGAAGCGACAAGCATTAGAAGATAACTTCCATTCTTGCAGGTCTGTAGAAATTTACCATCGATATACTTACTAAAACTAATAAAACATGTAATCACAATAGGTCAAACAGTACATTTTTATATAATGTAAATGCTGAAGGTTTTGTTAAGTCTGACTTTGTTTTCGTTTCGCTTATTTTTGCAACTTTATCAAAACCCCTGTATCTAGACACCTCCTTCTCTCGAATTCTTCTTAACCCTGCACTGCATGGTGTGCCTGATCTGGTACAAACCAAATAAATCCTCATACAGGGTGTCCACTCCAATCGTGGCCCAATAGCTAATTTCTAAACCGTTAAAGATAAGCATATAGTTTATTTAGGAAAAAATCTCCAAATTACGAAAGGAATTTTGGGTCTATTCAATGTTTTTCAAAAAATCAAATTTTGAAAGAGTTGCGAAATTTAAATTTTTATACAGCCCCCCAGTCCTATCAATCATATTTAGTAAAACATTCTTGACACTGTAACGTTTAAAACTAAAAAAAAATCACTCTTCTACCACAAAAATTAACCGAGTTATGACGTTTTGAAAAATCAAGATTTTGAAGGATTTCGCATACGGTCCCTTAAGCGATCTCTCGATGACGTCATGAAACAATGCAAAATCTTGATTTTTCAAAACGTCATAACTCGGTCAATTTTTGTGGTAGAAGAGTGATTTTTTTTTAGTTTTAAACGTTACAGTGTCAAGAATGTTTTACTAAATATGATTGATAGGACTGGGGGGCTGTATAAAAATTTAAATTTCGCAACTCTTTCAAAATTTGATTTTTTGAAAAACATTGAATAGACCCAAAATTCTTTTCATAATTTTGAGATTTTTTCCTAAATAAACTATATGCTTATCTCTAACGGTTTAGAAATTAGCTATTGGTCCACGATTAGAGTGGACACCCTGTATATTCCTATGATTTTTAAATGCAGTTAAACTGAGCTTTGTGCCCCTTCTGGAACATTGCTATAGCAGTTTAGTGTGATTTTTATTCACTAGTTAGTTGCACTAGTCTGGGTATTACAGTTCTTGCTTTTGAAAAATAGAATGTCTGCATTACAGTTAGAAGTGTGTTTAATCATTATTTCCTTTGTTCTAAACATGTTTAGATATAAATGCTGTACTTAGTGGTAAAAGTTGTTGGTTTCACTTATGGCACAAAACACATTGTAGATTATTACACTTATCGGTATAAGCTTATACTAAGTGCTTTGTGCCATACGTGGAACAAACAGTTAAAATATCATTTTTGGTACAAATTTTTAAGATTAATTTTATTCTTCATTTTTCCTGAACTCAGGGCTATTTAAAAGGCAACATATGATTTTTTTCATGAAAATATAAAAAATCGTGCAGTGAAGGGTTAAGTCCCATGAAACTCAAGATAGGCAGGTTTGACTGTATATTATATCAATTTCTTTCTTAAAGTACTTCTTATACAAATATATTACTCCTTAAAAGTACTTTTCTAACGAATTGGCGAATTATTAAAAATATTCTTTTCTCCGGTTTAAATAACTGTTCAATCTCTATTATGTTTGCTCTTAAGATGCGCCGAAGAAAGTCAAATGACAAAGGTAGCCAGCCTCGTCCATTAATTCACGCATTTGCATTTATTTTTTTAATATTATTCCTCTACAGTAGTAACTTATACTGTTTTATCAGCCCATTGAAACTATATTTAAATGCCTTAATAAATGTCAAACATAATGAAATACACCGAAAACAATCGTCACCATCTTAATGTCTGATTTTCTGAGGTAAAACCTTCAAGTTTGAACACGCGTCAGATCTTCTCTGAATTTGTCGAAATATAGGTGGAAGGTAAGTTATCGTGAGGCTATTAAAAGAGGCTTTTCAATGCGTATAAAAACGAAATAGAAGGATGCAATAGGAAATACAAAGTAACGTCGAAAAAGTCATTTATTTTCATTTCATTTCACACCTCCAGGGTCCCCCGTACCTACCACAGCTTCGTGGTTTAACCAGGATAGGGCCCTGAATTGCACTCTGTTCTTAATTTTGAACCAGAACCTAAGGTCGAGCAAACCCTAGGCCCAGCACCCCCAGAGGTATCGTATCGAAAAAGTCAAAGAGGTAGCAAATGCATGAGTTTATTTTGAAACATTCAAAGGTCCATCAACTACCCATCAGCCCTTTATGAAGTGGAATTGTTTGCAATGGTGGAAAAAATTAACATAAGAGGTATCAGACGAAAACTGTTGGAATTAGCATAAGGAGTTGTGTAATCCACCACCACAACCTCCATGAAAAGGTTACACCTTGGCGCTATGGGGTCAAAATACATCTTTCGATTTCTAGGCCATTAAAGCGTAAGCGGACATAAAACATCATTTGAGTTGATTGGGGTAAAATACTGTTTCTAATTTACAATTTGAATTTTCGGCGTAAAAGGAAGGCAAAGAATTCCAATCTTCTTGTTGGGGGATTTCCAGAAACAAATGAAGTAACGAAGCAAACATCTCCATGACAATACTTACATCATTTTTCATCTCCAGTTTCTTCGGACGAGTAGCCATGAACATTGGGTCTGAAACAATACAAACTTCAATGAAAATTTTTCACAAGAGTTAGAAAAGAAATTGCGAACTAATTTTGTACTATTTCGTCACATTTTATGGAGAAGTATTTTAAGATTTGTGAGCTGTTTCTGTTTTGTGGCAAAAGTCATCGCCGGCTGGTTGGTATTTTACGACGAACTTGGTTATATCTCGCCGAATTTGGTGACGGACTAAGTGACTATTTGGCAATACGTCGCTAAGTTTGGAGCCAAGTTGGACCAGGAAGTGCGGAGGCTTTCTGTGAATGTTCTTCACAAATACAAAAAAAAAAAAAAAAAAAAGGACTTTGTGGCAACACCTGTAAAATTATGACTGCAATCATAAAATACCCGATTGCCAATTAACGCAAGTGAGTTGTTTGCACCACTATATTTTTGTTACGCATTTTATTTTCCTTCTAAAAGTACAATATTGTGAATTCATTAAATTCATACAGTAACCCCTCGTTATATTGCGCTTTTCGGGGGGCCAGGAAAAAAGCGCGATATATCCGAACGCGCAACATAACCGAGGTCATTAAAAATAGTTTTCTCTCCAGCATGCAAGTAAATTATACGTACACCTGCACATACATAAAAATTCATTTATTCGAACATTAGCTTTTTTTTTCAGTCAAAAGTAACAAAAAATATAACTTTTACAGATTACTACTACACATTACTAACAGATGCTTTTCACTCATTGTATCCATACAAAAGAAAGTGTTCAGTAGTTTCCAAACTGCTTCCGTAGCAGTATGCAAGTTTGGGTGACAGGAATTTGCTGCTTCTTTTCAACGAATTCAGAAGAATAAAAGAACCTTCGTTTTGTTCATTGATGACAAAATAAATGAGAAAGAGACCTTTTCTGAGCACCTTACATATTTTCTCAAAAATGATTTCGAACTAAAAGTTTCTTTTTTTGGGGGGAGACAAAATAAAAGAGCGATATATCCGAATGAGCGATATAACGAGGGGCTACTGTACTATAATTCTAAAGCATTTCATTATTCACCAATGAATCTTACATATTGATGACCCGAAATTCTCTAAGATAGAATTTTATTCAAAAAGTTAGTGACAAGTTCTAACTTAGTACTTTCGTAACAAAATTTAAGAACCATTTCGTATACCAAACACTTTTTCAAAAACTATTTACGAATTGTTGAATATAAAAGATTCACAGTAGGATTATTTGTAAACATTGTGCATTTTGCCGTAGGAAGTTAATTTTTTATTTTAAAATAAATTCATAATTATTAGTTAAAAATTCTAGCGTAGAAAAATTAATGTTCAAAAGAAAATGCTGAAATGAAAAAGCGGGGAGAAAAATGTGAGCCTACCACCTTTCTTGACAATGATCAGCAGTGCTTTGCACATGCGTTAGAGATTTCTTTTTTTGATAATGTTATATAATGGATTCCTAATTATAAAATAAAACATGCTTCGAGTAAGAGTCTTTTCCGTCTTTTTTGCAATAATATGCCGTAATGATAATCGGCATTGAAAATTGTGATGACGTGCGGAACTGGAATAAACCAACGCCTCCTTAATACTAAGGAAGCGTTGAATATAGGGTAGACCTTTTCTCGAAACGTGTTATGATTGGTGTGTTATCAGTCATGGCAGGTTGATGCTGGCCTCTAGAAAGTACTCTCACAAGTTTTTCAGCTTCCGTCGATCTTTGGTATAGCATTTGGGGAGGATAATATGCTTTTTGCCAACTTGAGTAAATTTTGTGTTGAACCTATTGAAGCCCATTGTGAACTAAAAATGATTAGATAAAAATAAACAAATATGTGAATATTAGCAGCACTTTATTCTTGTTTCAGAACAGTACTTGTATGTGTGTGTGTGTGTGTGTGTGTGTGTGAAGAAAAATGTTAATAAGTTTCGTTGCACATTAAAAATAAATCCGATCAAGGCGACGGGGCATGTTAACGCATTAACAGGCGGCGTAACAGGGCACGTTTACGCAAGTACAGACTGCGTAAACGTGCCCTTGAAGCTTTTTTTGCGACGTACTGTATCAAACCTTTTTGGTATTTTAGGGTTATTTATTTTGAAAATCATCATTTAAAGTTTAATTGAGTAAGGGCCCTGCTCCACATCAGCGTAAAACGCGACCGAAACCGAAGGCAGAAACCGAAAATCCGGGTACTTTCCATAGGAACCCTATTTAATCCGTTTTACGTTTCTGCTTTTTTTTCTGCTTTACGTCAATCTGGAGCAGGGCCCTAAGAGATTCGTTTCTAGTAGCTTACAATCATAGTTATGTCTTCATACCTTCTAGGCTTTACTTTTACAGACTATTCTGCGCACGATAATTGGTCTTCATTCTATAGATGGTAAAAAATTACGCTAAAAAAATTAACAGAACTAAGTCAAATGTCAAAGTAATAAAAATGCCGTTCTGAAAGTGAGCCTAGGTCAAAGCACTATTCTGTGTTGAAGATCTGCGAAGCGACTGCAACTAAATGTATCATGCGATTCTTCCACTATGTGTACATTTTTTCGGACATGGGGTTCATAGGAATGAGTCCAATACTCTGGTTTACGAATAATAAAATGAATAGTGAGGATAAATAAAGTAGAAAAATAAGTAGAAATATTAAAACAAAAATAGGTTTTTATGATCTTTTAAATATTTTAGGGGGGAACCTACATGATTCTATGTTCAATTGAAATTTCTATGTTCAAGTTATAAATAAAATACTTCATTTTTATTCATTATGCATTTCCCTCACCCCTTGGTACCACTAATAACGTGCGTATATGTACCCCACTTGATGCGTAAACGTGCCCCGTATACGTGGCAGGTTTACGCATCACACTTTGACCTAAAAGTTATTTTTTGACGCTTAAATATTCAAACGGGAAAAACTGAATGCACGAACTTAAACTTTGTTAACTGCTTTGTAAGATCATAACGTCAAAACTTTCTTGAAATGAAAAATAAAATTTAGAAAATTCACTGAAAAAAATCCGCGAAACATGCCCCGGTCTACCCTACTTCGTATAAGATAACGAAAATATTTCGTGGCAATATACTTCGTGGAAGATTACTTTTCTTTGCAACAGACAAATGAAGGGTCAGGGGGAAAAACCACGGTAGTCCACTTTTTGTTGAATTTAAACTGATGCTACCACCTGTTAGAAAAATAAGTGTAATTTCGTTTAGTATATGCAATATTCGTGAAAAAACACTGTAGTCCATGTATTATTGTCATTTTAGAACAAGTGTACTGGGGAAGTTTATGAGTTCGTAAAGTTTAAATTTCGTTTTTCTCAAAATGAATCAAATGTGACTACCGTGGTTTTTCTCCCTGACCCTTCAAATAATAACACTTCAGGATAAGATGAAATGATGCTCTAGTTTTATACTTATAAGCTTTTAATTTGCATTTCATTAAATTGAATATTTTCGTGCTCTTTTGACTCGTGCTACGCTGTGGCAGGGGTGCAGGTTAGGGTGGGGCGAAAAATGAAAAGTTTTTCAGATCAACTTCTAATAGTTGCCAAAAGTTGTCTTTGGTGATAGTTAGCTTTTGTGCAAAATTTCAGAAAAATCGGTTAATATCTTCAGGGGGCGCTGCGATCGCAAAGTTTTATCATAGCTTTTATCGGGATTTTATGGTTAAAATATGAAAAACAATGCCGTTAGCTAATCTCATTGCATTTTTTTACTCATAAGATATATTCATGCATTCAAAGCATGTGAAATAACTCACAAAAAATTATTTTATATGATATATTTATATTTCAAGCATTTAAAAAGAAACAAAAACGTGAAAAAAAGTGATTTTTTTAAAATATAAATATATCATATAAAATAATGTTTGTGAGTCATTTCATATGCTTTTAATGCATGAAAACATCTTTTGAGTAAAAAAAACGCAAAGAGACTAGCTAAAGGCATTCTTTTTGATATTTTAACCATAAAATCCATAACAAAGCTATGGTAAAACTTTGCGATCGCAGCGCCCCCTGAAGATATTAACCGATTTTTCTCAAATTTTGCACAAAAGCTAACTATCACCAAAGACAACTTTTGGCAACTATTAGAAGTTGAGGTGAAAACTTTTTTATTTTTCGCCCCACCCTAGTGCAGGTGCACGACAATGCATTTAAAAGAGTGCCGAAAGTGCTGACAAAAGCAGAAGGAGACTGCCACAAGTGAGAAGAGATTACGGTACCTGCATGAGATAGATATGACCCACCATTGTTATTGGCTTCTCTCCCGAACGGATAGAGCTCCCTCTGGAAAACACAAAACAGGGATATCATCTCTATTCTCCGTAATAGAGAAACAACCAATCACTACTGATTTCCAAATCCATATTTTTTTTTTTTTGTAACGAAGAAGCAACAAATCTCTATTGATTTCCAAATTATGTTTTCTGTCATAAAACAACCAATCATTAGTGCTTTCAAAATTCTTTTCTTTTCCGGAACAGAGAAGCAACCAATCACTACTGATTTTCAAAAAAAAGAAAAAAAAAAAATGTCGTCATAAAGCAACTAACGATTAATGTTTTTCAAATTATTTTTTTCTCTAACAGAAAAGCAACCAATCACAACTGATTTTCAAAAAAATTTTCCCGTATCAGAGAATAAACCAATCACAACTAATTTCCAAATACTTTTTATTCCGTTATAAAGCAACCAATCACAGCAGATTTTCCAATACTTCTATTTCCACAATAGAAACGCTACCAATCACCACTGATTTTAAAACTCTTTTCTATACTCACATATAAAATTTAAATTCGGAACTTTTACAACAAGCAATTTATCAACAAATGATCGAATAAAGCAGTGAGTAGCCGCCTCTAAGCAAGGGCTAAGGCAGGAACATGCAATACACCGCCAACTCGGCTATTTCGATCACACACACTCGCACACTTTATATCCGAGCTCTGCCTTAAAATTTACGAGTTGTACCGTACCAAGTTCGGTCGCTCGCTGATATTCTAATTTCTAATCTAAATTGCTATTCTAATTAATTAAATTAATATTAGCTACCAGATTTTTTTGGCTCTCTCGGCTCTATAAGAGGCTTTTTGCCTTCAACTCGGCTACTTTCATATTCCATGCTGATGAGTGCATAATAAGCACGGAACTGCAGTCTATGGATCGAAATAGCCGAGTTGGCGGTGTATTGCAATGATCGAATGTCATTTTCTCAGGTTAACATTTCCACATCGAAGCAACTAAATGCCAGTTACAGATGCACGTAATTTGCTAGCAAGTGAAAATGATAATTTGAGAAGCTTAAATCTTCGATTGTTTACTGCGCGTGAATAAGACATTGTAGTTGCATTGGTTGCAATGCAATTTTGAGTTTTGATTTTAGTATTACTCTTATTTCAGTATCCCTTTTCATACTCTATAGAGTTTTCTTTTTTTAATATTTCGTATTAGTATAGTTTCAAACTTTTCTAATTGTTTTAATTTATGTTCTTTTGATTTTAACCGATTCCATATCTGTTTTTGGGATTTTTCCCTTTAATTTTGATTTAAGTTTTTTTTTCTTTCTAACTTTTACAGTAGGACGAACCAATCCATTTGAGTTTTATCTATTTATTTATCAAGTTTTTCTAGCTCAGTTCCTTATAATTCTTCAACTTTATTTTCCCTCCTTTTTGATCGATTTCTTTATTTATGCTTTTGAGTTTTTCTTTCAGTAATTCCATTTACAACCCTTTGATATTTTTTTTTCCATTGCTTCTCTCTATTTCTTTAGTAGGTAGTCTTATTATAAAAAAAATATTTGTTTTAAAATTTATTGAATTTGTAAATTTATGTAATCACCTAAAAAAGAAATCTCTGAAAATTGAATTAAAAATAATATGGCAAAATATATTCTTAGAGCTTTTTGAATGAAAAAAAGAAGAAAATTCTTCAATAAAGACGTGTTTTCTTCTAATCCTCAGATACTTTTCCTTAACCCTACACTGCATGATTTTTTGTTCTTTGAAAGACATATATATGTTTTTTAGTGTAATAAGAAAACATTGGAACACATTTTAAAAAAATAATTTTGAGGATAGATGGTTATATTTGCTTTAAAGATACCTAATACTTGCTTTTTATGCTTGAGTTGCCTTATGCATGGTCATAAGGAAAAATAGTCCATGTATCCAATTGGCAACGCTATGCAGTGTAGGGTTAAAGCAGTTATTTTTTAACGGAGCTACCTTAAAGTATTATTAGGATATTTATTATGAAGAAATTTATTCGAAATTTTAAAAACACTTGAATCCTTTATGTCTTGAATTCAGTTGTAAATGATTTTTAATATATTTTTTGTTTTTTGCAAGTTGAAAATACATCAAATAACATACACTGGCGGAAAAAAAATCCCAACACCAAGAAAGACTTGTGTTAGACAAACGAAATTTGGTAGGCGTGTTTATACAACTGAAAGATGACATCGATTGAAATTTCGCGCTCCGCGCATAAGTGTGGCGCAGCTGGCGTCACTCAGAACATGCAAATAAGGCTTGTTTTAAAAGCGTGTTGTGAAGCTCGTGAGTATTATTTTTCCGTGAAATTTGACGAATTGCGTTCATGTTAGCCAGGAATGCCTTTAAGAAGACGAAGAAGCCATTATCAACAGCTCACCGAGTTTAAACGAGGTCGTACAATTTGGCTACGAGAAGGTGGATTTTCATTTCGCGATATTGCAGAAAGACTTGGGGAGGAATGTTTCCACCATGCATGATTATTGGAAGCTATGGTCAAGGGATGGTACTACCTCAAGAAGATCGAGTTCCGAGCTGCCACGTGGCACGACTGAGAAGGAAGATCGCCGAATCTTGCGTACGGCTGTGGCGCATCGTACTGCATCTGCGGCTGACATTCGAGCTGCAGTTGGTACCGTCGTGACCCAAGGAACGGTAAGAAACTGTTTACTTCAAGGACAGCTCCGAGCCAGGCAGCCTGTAGCCGGTATTCCATTGACTGCAAACCATTGCCGTTTCCGACGGCAGTGGTGCCAAGACAGAGCTCACTGGAGGTCGGAGTGGAGATCTGTTGTAATTTTTGATGAAAACAGATTCTGCCTTAGTGCCAGTGGTGGCTGTATATTGGTCAGAAGGAGGCCAGGGGACCGCCTGCATCCAAGCGGTCTACGGCCTAGACACACGGGACCCACACCTGGAGTCATGGTCTCTGGAGCAATTTCCTACGACAGCAGGGGCACTCTTGTGGTTATCCCAAACTCACTGACTGAAAATTTGTCGTCAGTCTGGTAATTTAACCAGTAGTACAGCCCTTCATGAGTAGCATTCAAGGGGGAGTTTTCCAACAGGATAACGCTCGCCCTCACATCGCTGCTGTAACGCAATGTGCTCTACAGAGTGCTGACATGTTACCATGACCTGCAAAATCACCAGGTCTGTCTCCAATGGATAACGTATGGGATATCATTGGACGGCACCACAAGCATCATCCACAGTCAGCAATGACGGTCCTAGTATTGACAAAAGTGCAACAAGCATGACACTCCATACCGCAAAGTGACATTCGGCACCTGTATGACATAATGCATGCACGCTTGCAGGTTTGCCTTCAAAATTCTGGAGGTTACACCCTCTATTAAATTAACATAATTTCACATTTGCACAGCATTTTCTTGAACTTAAATTAGCCAGTGACTTTGTACATTTAATCAATTAAACTTGCTAACTAGACAATTTCATTACCCGAATTTCATTACTTTACAGCAATTTTTTCCTGGTTTTGGGATTTTTTTTCCGCCAGTGTATGTACAGAGTATAAGGATTTGAACAATAATTGTTAAAATCCTTATTCCTTATTTTCCCTAGTAATTATTAATAAAGCTTAGGCTCTAGAACCGGTACTAGCTGTTAAGAAAACGGTTTCCAAACGCCGCCACCAACTGTCGGCCTCTCAGTTTACAAGGAACGGTACTTTTTCAAGTACCAGCAAGATTCCAGCTATGTTAGATTAATAATACTAAATTAATGGAAGCCGTACTTCTGAGTACCGTCAAGATATGAAGGTAAAACTATACTTTTGGTGTAAAGTTTACCCCAAGAGTAATTGTCAATGGTTGCATTTAATTTGTTAAAAATACTCTGAAATATTAAAACACGTAATTTCCTTACCATTTCTTCCAGCTTTTTGGACTCCCATTCTTTCTCTTGTTCTTGTAGTAGGTGCTTTTGCTGAATCAATTCATCTGCAAATGAGAAAAAAAGTAATTTCATTGTCTGAAATTTATCCCATTTTTTCTAAGGAAAGAATAGCTATACTCTCGAGCCCGGTTGTTAGAATATCGGTTAAAAGAATATCCCGCTTAATACAATAGGTTTTCAACGTACCAAACCGTTGTAGTGCATTATTTTGATCCCGGATAATAGAATATCCCGCTTATTAGAATAATTTTTCGTGGAAAAATGTTTATTCCATTAAGCGAATTCGACTGTAGTTGATTATACGTTCGGAAATATATATAAAATATAAGCTTAATCAATTGAAAAAATGTCATTTAAACACATCGTGTAACACACGGAAATATCCCAGACAGTTGGCATCGCACGTTTATGAGGAAACTTCAGGTAACGAATATAACTACAGGAGCGAGAAACTTGCTGATTTGAAAAGTCAATAAAAGAAAAAGTACTTCATGTATCAGTTTATTTCTTTTATAAGATATTGTACCCATTCTGAATTTTTATTTTAACTAGATTTAAAAATTACATCGGGCAAATGGCGGCCCCATTAATGATGCACTGATCTACCCTAGATTTGAAGTTTTGTTCCACTCTTTCGAGCATATCGACTGGGATGTTGGCGATAGCATGCCGGATGTTGTTCTTCAGGTGTTGCAGGGTCCGGGGCTTGTCGTTGTAAACGATCGATTTGAGATACCCCATAAAAAATAGTCGCAGGGTGTCAAATCGGGGGAGCGCGCCGGCCACGGTACGTCACCTCTCAAGGAGACGTTATCACTCAACTGTTGAACCACAGCAAGTTTGTAGGGATGAAACTGGAGTTCGTTGTGAAGAATTCGTCTCAGTGTGCAATCAGAAATCCCCAGAGCAGCAGCGTGTTTACGCGCCGAACGCCTGGAGAGCGCAAAAACGACTCCCTCACTTTCTCGACGTTTTCTGGAGTTCTGAAATCCGTTGACGTCCTGGCCTTTTTTTTACCACACTCCCACTTTCCCTGAATGTTTTCACCCACAAAACAGTCGATTTCCGGCCAGGAACGGGACCCCCGGGATGAATTTTGAACCGAGTTCGGAAGGCACGTTGAGTGGCGACCACCAAATAATTATTTGAAAAGTAAGCTTCGACGCGAACGTTTATTACTCCTTTGTCCAACACTTGCCGACAACTGAATTGTAAGATAACAAAACTTCAGAACCCCCTCTTCAAAATGAGACTCTCCTTTCTCCTTTCTGACCACTCCTTGCTTCTTACCACCCAATTAAAATCAGCAAGTTTCTCTGCCGCACCCTGTAATTAAAAAAAAATCTTGACAGTTGAGCCAGTTATTGTCCAACCATTTCCGGAAATGGCAATCCATCTTTCCATAGATAGTGCTATCCATAAAAATGACAACTACTGGCGATGGGTTAGACAACAACGACAATACTTGGCTTGGTCATCTCTTGATTGTTAAACCATTTATTGTCCAAATTAAAAGCCCAATTTATCCAAGGAAACAACAACAATCAATGGACTAACTTGAGGTTGGCAAGAGCGGCTCTTGACACAGGTGCAGCAGTTAATTGGGCGGCATTTTAACCAGTAAAAAATATGAATAAATAAATAAAAATAAGTAATAAATAGTAGAAAAACATTATAGAAAAAAATTGTAAGAGTCCGTCTAGAAGGAAAAATGAAACATCTAATATAACGGAACATGGGGCTTCAATGAAAACGCTTTTAAAAAGAAAAAAGATTATCAAAGTTTTAATAATGTCCTTATATTTGCCAAATAATATTTTTTCTGGATATGGAATTGTTTTAGGAGGTCAGAGTGACCTCCGTGACCGCCCATCAAGGCGACCAAAAAGTAGGGGAGCGCAATTTCTTAAGATCGACACGAGTGATGGAACCATTGTACGCTACTGACAACATTTCAGAGTAATAAAAGGCACTTACTTAGATTGCCGCGGTAATTCTCCTTGTCTTCGTTTTTATACCGCAGATGGTTCTCGATACTGAGCCTGACATGTTGCGTGTCCTGGAACCGGATGTCCGGGTGTCCCGGTATTTGCGTGCGGATGCGGCCGGATTCAGTCCTGATGGGGGCTCCAGCCCCGGGCTTGCCGAACTTGCGGATGAATCCCTCCATGGTTTCTTCTTCTGGCACCGTCTCGTCAGGAACTCTGCCCTCTGGGTATTTCTTGCGCTTGGAGTCGCCCTTCAATCGGGAGCAAAATCGTTATGAAGTCGTGTTAATCTTAATATTTGGGCAATTCCAGTTTGAAAAAAGAAAAGCCTTAATAGCTGCATAAAACAGCTTGCCAAGTCTAACCTATGCCTTTATACACACATTAACATAAATGAAACTTAAATCAACGTTATTGAGTTAAACATACTTACCCCTTTTGCACCAGCGCCAGGTTTACCCCAAGGATCATAAGACAATAGCATTTCCATATCCTTTTAAGAAGACGAAAAAACAAATTACTAATAAGTTGAAATGAATCTATAATTATCGTTGCTTGTTTGGTATTCGAAGGTTTAAGACATCATCAGGTTCTGTTGCTTCAAATAAAGTTTATTTCTTTTGATATAGAATACACTTGGAGCAAACTCCTCTGTTAGGGCACTCTTTTAAGAGGGACTGTCTCGCGTTAGTATTTTGAATTGAAGAAAACAAGGAAAACTCCCATCAAGTTCCTAGATGAAAGTTTGAAAATCTGTCACAGCAACAACCACACTTACTACTTGCTCAAAGCAATGACTGTAAAGCCAGGATTAGAATTGCTGCTTATGATTCATACTTGCTATCGCCCATTCAAACTCTTCAAAATTTGGCTTTACATTTTCCGCAGGAATCTGAAGCAACATATTGTATTCATAAATACGAAAATCATCTAGTTCATTCCGTTCACAAAGAAAAAACAAACGGAAACTGATGTGCACAAAATTCAATGAGCTACCGAGTTCTTCTACGAAGAAATAATTGCAACCAATCAGTGACGAAAATCTAAATGGCAAGCGTCATTTTTGATAAGTTAGTTCAGATTAGACATCTTTACAGCAATAAAAGTTACACCTGAAAATGAATTTTAAGAGTAAATTTTATCAACTAAGTACGGAATAAGGATGTTAGATTCACAAATCATTGCTTAAAACATAAAATAAAAATTCACAGTTAAAATAAAACTTTCTTTTGATAAAAAAACTACATACTCTCCTTTTCTCTTCTTCTTTCTGTCTTCTCTTGATTTCCTTCATTTCTAAAACTTTTCTTTTCTCCTCTTCAACCATTTCTTTGTCCCTCTGCCGGCGGCGAAGATCCGCGGAGCTAATAGAAATGATATTATTGTTATAAGGATTACAGACGAAGACGGATTTCAAATCATTTACATGTGCAGTCAAACGTGGTCGATTTGAAGTTCAAAATTAAGAAGTTTGAATCAGTGGTTGGAAAAACTACATATTTTTTGTAGCGAACTACAACTACTTTCTTGTAAATGTAGTTAACTACAGCTACAACTACTTTTTTTTAAATGTAGCGAGCTACACTACTTTTGAAATGTAGTTGCTACTTCACTACTTTTTAAAAAATAAATAAATAAAAAGAATACACCGTTTGAGGATCGACCGAAAAAATTCGAAAAGTGGTTTAGATTAAAAAATTACCTCTTTCGAATATGGAATAGAAATAGGAATTGTTCTTTGAATTTATTTGTTACTTTTTCTTTTTGTTCCTTTTTTTTGCTAAAATTTGTCCTTTTTAGATTTTTTTTGCAATTTTTACGAATATTCGCCAAAAGAACCACCTTGTTTTTTTCCTTCGTTCTCTCTTTTTTAATTAATTAATTTATTTATTTAATTTAAAGTAGTTTCTAGAAATCGCTACAAACTACTACTTTTTTGTATCGCGCTACTCGCTACTTTACTTTTTTTTAGAAGTAGTGCGCTACTCTACAAACTACTAAAAAATGTAGCTACTACAGTAGTTTCGCTACTTGTAGCGCGCTACTTCCGACCACTGGTTTGAATTGCATAGTTCTGTTAATATTACATTTTAAGAATGAAGTTAATTTGTTAAATAAATTAACTACAAATAATTACAGCGGTGCAGTAACACCGAAGAAGAAAAAAAGTCTTTACTGAATGAAATATAAAGTAAATAAGAAGGTTAGTAATTTCAGTGAAGTTTGAGCCCAAAATGATGAACGATTTCCGCGGTTACTGAATTCATAGAATATTGAAATTCATATAATTGAAAATTATAACTTACTCACATTCCCTTCTGATGGAAATTAGGTTTCCTGTATTCTTTATCCTGTTGATTACGCCTATTATTGGAAATGTTTTGCAATCATTAATGTCAAAGCACGCCAACTAGCAATTATCAAACAATACTCTTGACTGTCACTCACAAATTGCATGACAAGAGAATAGCAATTTCCATAGCTGTTTGCATTGAAGTTTTCGATGTAAATATATTCTTTTCTCAGATGAGTGTAATTAGGTTTTTACTCGCACAAGCTATTCAAGCGAAGATTCTTGATGACAGCTGAATTCACTTTTTTAACTCAATAAGAAGTTCCTCGAATCCTCGAAATTGTCATTTTTTTAAATAAATATTTATGTACCTTAATGTAGGTTTAAAGGTCTTTTAAATCTATATTTGTAGAAAAATCTAAGGGGGATTCACACCAGCATCAGCAGGAAAAAAAAAAAAAAAGAAACCGCCGATCTCCAGAAATTGGCGGATATAAGGCAGGTCACAAATTACACAAATACGATTTTACACAACATGTTAGTTTGTAAGAAAGGTTGCAAGTGGTCAGTTGTTCTAATACACGTGTCGCAACAACACAGAAATCGGCTATAGTTTGTCCAATTGACTCGTCGTTGTAATAGTCGGTGTTTTGTGATTACGACGCATGTTAACACAGCTAAATAAAAGTCGAAAATGTCAACAACTGCTTTAAAGCTTTTTTAAAAGTTGAAATATTGTGTAAAATTAATTTTGTAAAGAAATTTGTGACGTGATTTGCATCTGTCAGTTTCTGGCTTTGCGTGCAAGTCAACCTTGCGTTTTCGACCATATGTTTCCAGATGATTCTTGGGCAGGGATTCAAGTGAAACAGCACTGCGATCGCTTCGAATTGCAATCGCTACTGGAAGTGAATTACATTATCATCAACTTAAATTGGCATGACGTCAAATGGGTGGAGCCAATAAGAGCTCACAAGCACTCAGCGATCTCCTCTTATTCGCCAAGTAGGCTATGACGTTTTATGTAGCTCGCTTTTCATAGGCAAACGTCACGCTGACGTCACGATGTTTTTATCAAGAAACGTTCTAATGTAATTCATTTCTAGTCGCGATTGTAATTTGCGATCGCCTGTTTCACTTGAATCCCTGCCTTAGTCCTAGCAATATGCCAACAACTCAGGAACTTCAGAGCCTGAGTTTCTCCATTTTTATGGATTCATCAGTCTGGAATAGACAGTAATGGAGCTGGAGGCCGATGTCAGCTCATTGAATCTGAAAGCGCCAACTAACTGGTAGTTAAAACAAGTTCAGCAGGCCAGCGAGAGTCTGCAGCATTGGAGCGGTCCAACTCGTCAATTGAAGGCAAAGCATGAACATCAAGCAGTAAGTTAACAGCCATTAGCTAGAGCTAATGAAGAAATAATATATGCATTATATGGACAATAACTGTCCATTCCAGAATGATGAGTCCATAATAAGGACGAAACTACAGTCTCTGGATAGAATAACCGGGCTGTTGGTGTATTGCATATTAGGGTGGGCCGAAAAAACACTTTTTTTTATTTCGAATTTGTAATAGCGCGGAAAAGTTGCGAATTATGAAGACAAAAAGATGGAAAAAAAATTTATCAAAATCTGTTGATATCTTCCGATCGCGCATAAGGCATGAAATTTGATAAAAAATGAAAAAACTTCATTTTCGCGATTTTTTTTAAAATTTTTGAATTGGATGTTTTTGAAATGTAATAGTGCGGAAAAGTAGGTAATTGTGAAGACAAAAAGAAGGGAAAAAAATTTATCGAAATCCATTGATATCTTCCGATCGCGCATAAGGCCTAAAATTTGACAAAAAATGAAAAAAACTTCATTTTTGCGGTTTTTTTTTGAAATTTTTTTAAATGAAATGTTTTCATAATTTTTTCTCGCGGAAAAGTTTATAATTATGAAGACAAAAAGAGGGATAAAAAGGAGAAAAAAAAATTATCGAAATCGATTAATATCTTCCGGTCGTGCCTAGGGCCTAAACTTTGACAAAATATGAAAAAACATCATTTTTTGCGATTTTTTGTTTAATTTTTTGAATTAGATGGTTTCGTAATGCAATAGTTTGTAACGTTTACTAATATAGCCTTAAAACATTGTGCTTTGATTTTGTTTTGGTCAGTTAATGTCTTCTGGTTGCGCATTAACCCCAAAATTACCCAAAATAATAAAAGTTACATTTTTACGCGTTTTTGGTTTTTGATGAATATTTTTTTGTAAAAAATCGTAGTATTTTTTGAGACAGACTGACAATAATATAGAAAAATAAACTACCACAGGTTCAGTCGATGTTATCCAGTTGCGAAAAGCCTTAGATACTCTCATGCACAGACGTCGGGCAGCAATTCAGGCAACGTCGCTCGCCTGGCTACGGCTCTCTTCCACTCCATCGCCGCCTTCCTATTGTTTTTCCAGTCTGCGCTTCTATGTAGTAATCTCAGTGTACTATTATTTAGTTCAATCTAGCTGTTTTGATTTTGAAAATCTTGTAGTCTTCTGTAATGATGTAGTTTCCTGCTGTGTGTGGACTCTGTGATTTAACAAAAAGTTATGTAATAACAAGACAAATACTCTAATAACAAGACAAATATTTGGCTGCCCCACTTTTGGCACTCCAAAGAACTGCCATCAAACTAACTGCCTACTGGCGAAGACACCATTATTAATTTCTAGTGCCAAATTTAACCTTCCTGGTACGGCACCTAATGATGTCCTTGCCAGTGGACGGCTTGTTTGATGGCAGTTCTTTTGGAGTACCAAAAGTGAGGCAGCCAAATATTTGTCTTGTTATTAGAGTATTTGTCTTGTTATTTGGCCCGGCAATTGTATAACTTTTTCGTTAAAGCACCGAGTTCACACAGAGCAGAAAACTACATCAGTACAGAAGACTACAAGAATTTCAAAATGAAAACAGCTAGATGGAACTAAATAATAGTACACTGTGATTACTACATAGAAAAGCAGACTGAAAAAACAATATAGGCAGACAGCTGACGTGGTCCTAGGAAGGCGGCGATGGAGTGGAAGAGAGCCGTTTCCAGGCGAGCGACGTTGCCTGGATTGCTGCCCGACGTCTACGCATGAGAGTTTCTAAGGCTTTTCGCAACTGGATAACATCGACTGAACCTGTGGTAGTTTGTTTTTCTATCTTATTGTCAGTCTGTCTCAAAAAATACTACGGTTGTTTCACAAAAAATTATTCATCAAAAACCAAAAACGCGTAAAAATAACTTTTTTTAAATTATTATTTTGGGTAATTTTGGGGTTAATGCGCGACCGGAAGATATTAACTGACCAAAATAAAATCAAAGCACAATATTTTAAGGCTATATTAGCAAACGTTACAAGTATTGCATTACGAAAACATCTAATTCAAAAAATTAAACAAAAAATCGCAAAAATGATGTTTTTTCATATTTTGTCAAAGTTTAGGCCCTAGGCACGACCGGAAGATATTAATCGATTTCGAAAATTTTTTTTCCTCTTTTTTATCCCTCTTTTTGTCTTCATAAATATAAACTTTTCCTCGCGAAAAAATTATGAAAATATCTCATTCAAAATTTTTTCAAAAAAAAAATCGCAAAAATGAAGTTTTTTTCATATTTTGTCAAATTTTAGGCCTTATGCGCGATCGGAAGATATCAATGGATTTCGATAATTTTTTTTCCTTCTTTTTGTCTTCACAATTAGCTACTTTTCCGCACTATTACATTTCGAAAACATCCAATTCAAAAATTTAAAAAAAAATCGCGAAAATGAAGTTTTTTCATTTTTTATCAAATTTCATGTCTTATGCGCGATCGGAAGATATCAACCGATTTCGATAATTTTTTTTTCCTTCTTTTTGTCTTCATAATTCGCAACTTTTCCGCGCTATTACAAATTCGAAATAAAAAAAAGTGTTTTTTCGGTCCACCCTATTGCATATCACTCTACCTTAACACTGGCTTAAGGGTGGGTATTTAGTGCGTGCTTCTTGTTTGTTCAGATGTTTTTCTGTCACTTCTTAAATTTTGCAACTGAACTTTAAAGCACCCGGCATAACTCGATGCTCATTGGTCAGTTAATTGTGCTATCAAGTCCTTTTTATAAGCCTGCAAAAAATGATTTTAACACCCGGACATTAAGGCCCGTCATTTAGGGGGTAGGGGGAGTCAATCGCCCTCTTCCCGACTTTGGGAAATCAATGTATTTACATATAAGTGGGCGTGATTTTTGTTGTTTTCCGATGAAATTGCATTTTTTTGCAGTCTTTGACCCCCTCCCCCCCTCCCGTGGAAAAACTTGGAATAACGGGCCTGCTCGGACACCAACCATTTCACGGAATATGAGGTTGGAGCTATCCACATTGAACATTGTGTAAAAAGTCCTTGGACTACTTAGTACATTTTATATTTATCCAGTAAGAAAAACTGGAATTGATATGTGCAAAAATTTTTTTCCAGTAGGCATAAAAAAGAAATCCTTACGTGAGGTTTAGCTGGTGCACATAGATCCTTTCCGGGACAAGACCCTCCTCCACAGCTGTGCCCATTTCCGAGTCGGAGTCTGAAACAGAGGATATATACAATCAATGAACAATATCAATAAATAATTAATTTGACAGAAAAAAAATCAGGAAACATAAGGGGTCTGTTTTGTGTTCTAATTTTTTCCTTCTTGGTGTAAATTTAATTATGAAAAAAAGCATTTTTTTGCGAGATCGAAAAGGGGAGGGAGAGGGGGGGGGCAATAATTGCAGCGCTTTCAAGGTTACCTTTTATCGCTATCATTTCGGCAAGTAGAATCATGGGCATAAGCAAGAAATCATAAGCTGCTGGCTAGCTACAAAGGTGTCGAATTCTATAACTTATGCGTTGAAGTCATTGAAGCTTGAATTAAAGTCACTGAATTTGTGAAAAAAATCAAAATAATACACATAGGTCACGTTTACGCAGACTAGTGGTTCCCAAAGTGGTCCACAGGGGTCCCCCGGGTCCAAGGGGTCCATATAAACGAAAGAAAGAGTTGGGGGTTCACGAGATACAAATAGGGGTTCACGAGCTAGGATCATTGGCAAAAGATCTGATCAACAGCCTGCATCAAAAATAATAAATGCTATAAACAAAATTGGTATAATAATATTTAAAACTACAATTATTTGAACAGATGTTTGAAGAAAATGATGAAAACTTTAATTAATTTTTCACATTGAAGTACACAAAAATCATGCTTGACAAGGTTTTTATTATTTTAAAAACTTTTTGACACTGAAGTCTTAGTGGATTATCAATCTTTTTGATGACATTGAAGAATCGAAATTTTACAGGAAGAGCTGATTAGAATAAGCACTAATCAAGAACTTAAGGTAGAGTTTAGGAAAAGGTATCATATCGTTATTTCTGTCTTCAGAAAGACGTATCTATCATATCTATAACTTATCTTACCTTTGGAATATCACAAGAACATTTCTGTTAGCTTTTACATCTTTATAGCTCGTGAAAACGAATTTTAGTTCAATCACCAATTTTAGTACAAAAATAATAAACAGACTGGCAGTCCCTTATCCCCCTTATATTTACAGATTCAAAGTTATGTCTCACAAATCTAAAACCAAATGTTAAAAATTTACTGTCGATATACTAAATTCATCCCGCCTATTAAAAAGGCTTCTTTTTCTCCTTGTACACGTATTCTACATAAGAAGATGCGTACCTGGGTTACGTTTTGTGCCATTATTATAAAAGTACGAATACAAAAATTACGTTTTTCTCTTCATCTCTTTTCTTTTAATTTGAATTTGAATTTTTTTCTCTACAGTAAAACTGTCAAACTGTATTTTTAGGAAGTTTTCAAGCATTTAAGGAGTTTTTGATTGTTTAAAAAATCAATATTACAAGAGTTCTTTTCCCGTTGGGTAAATTTTTGATTAATCTTGTTATATTTACATATATCTTGATCTCATCTTATTGTATTGGATCATCTACAATGGAATTATAACTATCTAATTCGTGGTTTTAGAATGCTTCAGTTCTATTTCAGTGCCTGACTAGTTTCGGAACGACCTATAGGAAAGGGGTCCACGAGAAACTGGAAAACTCGGCAAGGGGTCCACGGACCAAAAAAGTTTGGGAACCTCTGACGTAGACCAAAATACCGACTTATTGCAGGTATTTTAGCTGAAAAATATGAAAAATCCCTAAACGGCTACAGTTGAAAGTTAACTCCTGGTAGTGAGCTGGGTCATTGTATTTACGTTGTAAATGCGCCCATAGATAATCAATATATGCACTTAAAAGTAGGGTAGGTTAAGGATACCTGAACAATTTTTGACAACAACCTGGTACTAAAATATAGTCACACTCTATTTTGGCACCAGCATGTTTCATAGTACAGTACCACTTCTCTAAGTGGCCATTCTTTTGTTCAGCGAAATTTTGGCTTATAGAGGGGGTGGCCGCTTTAAAGGGTTTTGAATACAAATACGAAATAATTTCTATAACACCCAATCTAAGTAACTCTAACACATTTTTAAATTTAAAATGAAACTTGATACTTTTCTAAAGAGAAAATGATATTTTATTTGATGTTTTCATACACTGACCAACCGTGACCTTCCATCTGAACGCTCCGACTCTCATTCGTCACAACAATTATCAAACTAGCTGTTTCATGACTGCAAGAATAGGAATCCTTCGGATACGAAAATCGTTCGAACATCGTCTGTATTAACTCTTTCTCTTTACCATTCTCCAACTGGCACTGAACTTTTTTTCAGCTACTGATTTATAAAAACACTTTTTGAGATTGTTGTAATTCAGATCCCTGACCAACAAATGAATAAACCCGAATTACATTTTTATTCCAAAATTGCCGCAATCCAATAACAGCCAGCAAGACCTCCCCAAAGCTGATCTGGAACCAAAAGACTAAAGATTAAAAACAGGAAGCGAGCACATTTTTTTTTTTTGAAAATTAAATTAGTGAACCCACTAGGCGGTCGTTCAGAGGGGTTGTGTGGCCGCTGCTAGGGGGAACTTCAACATTAGGTCTATGGATGATAGGTAAGCGACATGGCGCCATCCATAGACCTAATGTTGAAGTCTATGAATCCGACATGATTGCAAGATCTCAAAAACCGTATCACGAGAAAGTGTCCGTTAAGAGGGGGTGGCCCCTATTTAAGTGGACTCTAGAAGAGGTTTTACTGTACCTTTTATGTGAACTATAGTTTAGTAATCGAGTAACAAGAGAACGAACTCATAATTACATTATCTGCATTACAAACGTTTTTTTTTTTGGAATTCAAAATAGCAGAGAAACTGCTTCAAAGTATCCTGTCTGTGCGGTTTAAACAGTGACTGGAGTTAGTAGAAACACAAAACAAATACTGACAAAATCAAGTCATTAAATATTTATTTCATAAATTTATAGGGATTGCATTTTATCTATATTACTTAAAAAAATAATAATATTAATCTCTTTCTCAAGAAACTGTTGAACTCAAATTAAGAACTTATAAAATCCATTTAGAGTAACTAACAAATTCTTTGCAACGAAACACTATATAAATAATAATAGGGGAGATTCGGAGGAATGGGACAGCTGTAATTCTGCCGAAATAAAATACGCTAAGTTATTAAATAATTATGTTAACCTCTTAAATAATTATGTTTTTCCTTTTGTATTTGAAGTATTTCAATTTTTTGTTTGAATTATGTTAACTCATTTTTACTTTTCTTTCTTTTTCTTCAAACTGCTCTCGTACCACATCCAATGTACCGACAACTATGTTGTGCCATTTAGAGACTGTTATGGACCCTGTTATGGACTCATCATTCTGGAATGGACAGCAACCGAGCTGGAGCCAGACGTCATCTCATTAAGCTGAGAATACCAACATGCATTTAACACACATAACTACAATCTCCGGACGGTATAACCAGGCGATTTGTTTGTAGCAGGTAGTTCTGCCACAAGTTTCTACAGAAGAAACCGGCTCCCTATTTCTATTGGCCAGAAATCACGTGACTTAGAGGAGCCGTTCTCGACGTTAGAGAGGGTTCTCGAACTTGGCAATTTATCTACTTTTGCACATGTTTGGCGATCGTCTATAAAAAGCACATGGAAAGAGATAAACAAACGCACGAGCACGATTATTGTGGCTCAGCCTCATAATTCTCGCCAAGGAGTTGGTTTGGATTTGATCGCCAAGGAGTTGGTTTTGGATTTGTACAACCTTTGAGCACGTGACCATTAACCAATCATCGTAAGGAGCTGGTTTGCCTTGTATCCGCTAGTGTTCTGCCTTAGCCCTGATTTAAGAGCGGGATCGTGCCATTTAATGCTTTCGTATTGCTTATTTTCTGCCTGATTTGTCATTGGTTGAGTTAGGTAGTGATTCTGGATAGTGTTCAATAATTTCATTTGAAAAAGGCTTTAGTGTTTCTGAAATCATTGAAAAGCTTTCACTTTTCTAAAAATTCATGATTATTTTCCTGAATTGAATCCTGGTGTTAAATGTATTGCCCTTCTAGTGCAAGACGAGCAGTATTCAATATCGAGTTTTCTCAGGAGAGTCATTTAAAATTTTAAACCAAAGTTTTGAAGTAGGGTGAGTTTTGGTAAGTGTGTCCACGGGGTAAGTGCGCCCACTGGGAATTATATGAACACTGTCCTGAAATGGCTTCTGCAATACATTGACTATGTTAGATAACTGTCTAATGATCATTTCAATAGGTTGAATTCAGGCGACGAATTCAATAGACGAAATACAATCAGAGACAACCTAAATGTCTTCAAAAAAACTCTGAAGTAAAGATTGTTTCAGTTTCTCTTGTAGTCATACCAAGCAATTGAAGTCAAGAAATGCAAGTTGTTTCTTTTCAGTAATAGCTGATAATAACATACATGGGGTATTTTGATCAAATACTCTAACTAAAATTTGTTTATATGACGGTACGTACTTTCCCTTTCTTTAAAGTAAGGTGGGGGTAAGTGCGTGCCATTATGATGAGACAAGTGTGTACCATTACGTGGAAAATTCGACTCTCGTAATTCACCTTTAATTTTGCTTATAACTCTTTTATAAGTCGATTATAAATCCGACATCATTTCCATCAAGTATTTATATTTTCATTGAATGCGGCATAAAATTTAAATTTTATTCATTACCTCTAAAATATATTTCTTTTTAGGTATCAGTAAATTTTTCGTTGAAAATAGCGATTATAAGCTATACTTAATTTAAACCAGAATGACAAATGAAGCAATGAAATTAAGTGAAACACTAAATAAGGAACCAACTTATTCAAAAAACGAAGGTGGAGTAATGAATAAATTATATTTAAGAAAATTAAGAACACCTTGTGAAAAACTATTTCAATATACAAGAAAAAAAAAAGTACAAGTATCATATCGTGATCATTTTTTTTTTGCTCTTTATTTTGTATTTTTTATTACTGCTGCTGATTCTAATAAGAAACATATTTTAAAATCGTATTTATTCAAAAAAAAAAAAAGAAAAGAAAAAAAACGAATTGTTCACTTAGGTCACCTAACTATCTACCATACAAATAGAATTAAACAAAATCACAGGGGTTCGCACTTACAACAGCGCTATTGGATGCACATGTTTCATCTTACATTTAAGAAGGGGTAAGTGCGAACCCTGGCTTAAACACAGACTGATTAGTGTATTAAACCAAAATAAACTATGCAGAGTATAAGTGATTATTACTAAATAAAAACAACTTACATTTGCTCACTTAATCTTATTAAAAAGACAAAGGAAGAATCACAGACACAACTCTCTCAATCTTCAAATCACAGTTGTTCGTAAGACACGTGGGATATCACTGATTGCGTTTCATCCATGCAAGCAAGTGCTGATTTCTAGTATTAGGAATTATCCCAAGGCAATTACCTAACATATTTAATATATGCCAGAAGTTTTTTTCTGCTCATATTCTCATAATTTAAGGTGGACGCACTTACACCGCTAGGTAGGGAAAGTGCGTACCTTAGAATAGGTGTCATAAACAGGTCACAAAACCTATGCTTATGGTTTATTTGACATATTATATGCTTGAAAATCTTAGTAAATAATCTGGAAAGAAAACTAAAAAAAAAAATTGTGAGTGTACAAGATTTTTCAACAGAACAGCATTCTTGAGAACATGAACTTTGAAAAAAAGGGTACACACTTACCAGAACTCACCCTAAAGTTTTAGTTTCAATTTACATTTAACTGAAATTGAATAACATTTTGAATTGTTGCAATCTTATGGGCATTACTTTTTAAAACAATACAGTTTTTTTTTAAATAAATTTGGAATTATCTGATTGTTAAATTCCAGCTACTATTCGACTTATATCGAATAATTTATGAACTAACGCACTTAAATAACTCAACAATTTTTAAGTTAAGGCCTTGGTGCACTATATCTATTCAATGTATTGATCAAAATCTGGACTAGAAGTTATATTCCACGTTAATTGCTATGTAGACGCTGCTTTTTTTAGTGAGAAAAATGTACACCTCTTAACCACGTTTATAGCTTATCTTTTATTATTATCAATCTCATTTTATTTTAGTCGTTTACTTCTAAATTTTATTTGTAAACGTTTAGGCAACTTTACTCATCATAGTGTAACAGTTGCTAAAAAAAAAATATTCCACAACTTACCATTTTGTCAGCAAAGAAGTTACCGAATAAAAAAGCTTTAAGTTATTCTACGAGTCATAATATATTTAGAACATAACACTTCCGGATTAAAACGTTCTGACACATCCTGAGAGGGGGGGGGGGGAATAAATTGCTATATTTCGTACAAACTCAAGCGTATGCATCCAGAATGAAAATGAGCAGTTTTGGAGCATTTTTAGATCGCGTTTTCTGTGAGCAAAACTGGCATCGCTGCGTAACCATAGCAACGTTTGCGGTTTTGGAAGTAAACAACATTTGATCATGCCAAATACTAATTTGTCATTCTGTTCGATGATGTTTTGACGTACATTGGCAATTAATTACGTATTATTGGCCCAGTTATTTACATTCTTTTTTATAAATTTATTTATGCATTTGTTTGTTTATTTTTACTGCCTGAAGAAAAAGTTGATTGACTGTGCTATCACTATAATCAAGAGTTTTGTGTTATAAGATTTTGAAATGAATAAAAATTGATTCCTTATTTTTTCTCATAACTGTCCGAACCTTGTATTTTCCCTGCAAATGTTTTAGTGACAATTTTCTTTTTTCCTTGTTCCTTTTTTCCCATCTTTTTAATACCCTTTTATTAGTTTCACATGTGGATATGTATGTAACTCTGAATAAAAAATAAAATTTATGTTCTTTACAAATACAAAAGTAATATATTTAACACTATTATTAATGTGCTAAAGGCTAAACTATTATTTCATGTTGATGTATTATAAGTGTTTCAGTTGTTTGCTTGTAAGTCTGAGTAAAAGATAAAATTCACGTTCTTTACAAATATAAAAGTAATATATTTAGCACTATATTATTAACACTAAAGGCTAAACTATATTACATGTTGATGTATTTTAAGTTCATGTAAACTTAGAAAGAGAGCGGATATTCAGTAGTTAGGGAAATCAGAGTATCATTAAATATAGTTCAAAAGCGTATTTTTTAGTTTTTTCAAACTTTAATTTAAATTATTCTGAGTACTTTTACTCGTTTCTTACATAATCTATTGATTATGTTCTTTTGAAGGAAAAAAAACTTCGGATTTGAATTTCTTGTCCATTTTTTCTTTCTCACAAAATTGGTAAATTTGAAAATTGAATTAGTAGAATTTTTTCGCATAAAGATCAAGCAGCAAGTCTTTGAGAATTAGAACTGAAGACTATATGGGGCTGGGAAACTTTTAGACAAATATTTGGGACGAAAAAAGATAATATTTAGAAAAAGATTTCATCTACGTAAATGCGAATGATGCTATAAAAATTAGTTGTATGAAATACAATATAAAATGATCTTTTTATCGTAAAACAGTCGGAGAACGTGGGGCAAAGTGAAATAGTTAAGATAACGTACCTGTTTCAAATGAGCAAATTAGAAATTTGTTTTGAAAATTACATCAATGACAATGTATTTTGGAATAAAATTTGTACTGAAATATTATTTCCCTTTTTTGACAGTAAATTTAAAACTTAAAAAAAAAAAAGAGAACAAAAAGTGAAATATGAAATATTTTTCGAATTAAATATTTTCCATTTTGTTATTAAAATTATTTTTTTAACAAATAAATGAATAAATAAACGAATGCATAATTAAATGACGGAATAATAAAATCATAAAATATTAAAATAAAGCAGTTATATAAGTATGAGAAAAATAAATGAAAGAATAAAATAGCGAATGAATAAAAAGATAGGTGAATGGATACTTAAGTAAATGAATTAAAAAATATAATGAATGAATAAATAAGTTATTTAATAAATGAACGAATAAGTAAACGAAATAAAACGTTCTACTTTGCCAGGGTTCACTCGACAAATTGTATTAAAATTTTAATAAAAATTATTTTTAATAAATCACAAAATAATACAATTCTATAAATGACTTTCATTATAATTTCCACTATTTATTTTTGAACTTTTATCAACTATATGATTAAGAAGACACTTAAAACTTTGCTAGACTAGTTGGATTGCTAACTAAAAATATTTATAATTTCTCTTTGCTCCAGCAACTATTTCACTTTATCCCGCATTTTTCTATGTAACACTTTCTGTGAATACAGCATACTTTTAAGCACTCGAGCAGCTGCTCTCAACACTATTAAAGATATTAGTCATAAAAAGGGTAACATATAAAGGGCCAGTTGGAAAAAAAAGTCACTTTTTCGTCAATTTTGAGGTATTAGCGCTGTCTGGGGGCTATGAAGAATTAATATCATCTGGCAGAACAACAAGGGGGAAAAAAGATGAGAATCGACCGAAATGTGCATGAAAACTCTATTAACTACAAAGGGAGTTACGAGAAATCAAATTTTGTTCTTCGTTTTTCTCGAAATCGCTTTTTGGTCACTTTCATCTTTTTTCCCACTGGCCCTTCATATTAGTACCCCCCCCACCCCATAAAATTAATATATTGGCTTTTTTTGATTAGGAAAAAATATACTTTTAATTAGCTTTAACTATTCAGACAAAGTACTGGCTTTGTTATTAAATAAAGCAGCAGTTAAAGTGACGGTTGATGTCACTTAGTTATAGTTATTTGTTTACGAGTGGTACAGGGTGTTCAAATAAAACGTATTGAATTTGAACAGTCGATTTAAAAAACATATTAAGCCTACTTTCCTTATTGCTAATTTCAGTACATCCAAAGCATACTTTATAACTAAATTCAGTAAGTTTGTACATTAAATACTGTTTTTCTTCAAAATAGAAAAGTGTTATGAAAATGTAAGGGATGAAATTCTCGTAATTGAAGGGCTTGGAAGATGAAGGGGTTAAGTGACAAAACAGAAATTGCGAGCAATTAAAGTTCAAAGTTTTATTCTTGTAGTTTTTGCAGCTTTTTTGTTCTCTGGTTTTGTCGTTAGTATGCGTATGAAATTGGTCTGTTGACATCTACCGTTTCATGTACCAAGTTTTATTTGCTTACCTGTATCCATTGCTTACCATTGCACAGAGTCTTCATTTTTTAAAATGTAACTTAGCCCTTTCATCCTCCAAGCTCTTCGATTATACAATGCATGCGAAGTGATTTCGCAAAAACATCTTACGTGGCAGAAGTAAACAGTTGACAGTTCGAATTTATCACATCGACACCACATAAAATCAAATTTTTGTCCGTAGGCGACAAAAGAATGTATAAATTCGTTGGATAGTGTAATTATACATTAACTAATCCTAGCGGCGATTGAGATTCAATTTTTACGGACCACCTAATCGCAACATACTACAATTACTTAAAATCGAATATTCATTACGATTTACCGCACAAAATTACTCGTCTCGTTCCCTCTCAAAAGAACTTCCGCGGTTAACGAACTGACGAATCGTCCGTTACGATCGAAAACAATGTCTTTCCGATGATCATTATAAGAAAAGACATAACCCCTTCATAATTAAAGATAAAAGCTTCCCCTGGCGAAAATCTGGGCCAACGGTGATACCACCGAACACAGACTTAACAGAAAAAAAGTTATAAGTAAAAAGACCAAACCGGTCATTACCGATGCTCTCCATATCAAAATATCGCGTGCCTCGGTTCGAAGGAAAAGTCCTTCCTTGGGAGGGTCGGAGCGGAAGCGAATATATTCGGAAGCAGAATTATGGCTTCAGAGTAAAAAGGTTTTTCGAGCCGACCTAGATTATGGTGGACATTAGAGTCAACTTCACGAGAAAGTCGAGTTTATTATCTGTTTTATGATGGGCAAAATCTTGTCTGTGTTTTGCAGATGTCGAGCTGGCTTTTGCTTTAATTGTCCGAAAGTAAAAGTTTGCAGTTGTAATATTCTTGTTTCTTCGAAGGTGATAAAGTCGTGGTTTATGTATGGAGTAAACTGCTTTTTTCCGGTCTCTATTCAGAAGACTGAAGGATTTCTTAAGAATTTGTTTGCATTACAGACGCGTTTTTAAGGGCTTTGCTTTAATAGCATCAAAGTAAAAGTTTGCAGTTGTAATATTCTTGTTTCTTCGAAGGTAGTCGGTAGTAAAATTGCAATTTTTACCGCAAAGATTTTTTCCAGCCCTTACGAATGTCTTAAAAATTTATCTGCATTATTTATTTACTTAAAAAGTATTGCACAATACAGAAAATCCAGTTACAGTGGCAGATAACGCAGGAACTAAGATTAAATTAAAAATGAAAAAAAAAAAAAAAACCCTACACTGATTGTCAACCTTATATTAAAGCACACACATACACAAATTTCGCTGTCCAGAAAGCATTTTAAATACATTTGTTTTCGCAAAGATATGGTAAACACAGAAAAGATCCACAGCTATACAGAGATGTCAAACTTATAACCCCCTTCGTTGTTACGTTTGGAGTTGATAAAAATAGCAAATAAAACAAAGTATGCATATTTGAAGTATTAAAACATCTAGACGTAAAATAATTATAATTATAAAATGACGATTATAAAATGACACGTTAAAAATATCTAAATTGCGACAATGAATGTTCAGAAACTTGCAAAATTTAAAAAGACAAAATATATCAACATAGTTAACCCTATACTGCATGGTGTTGCCAATTGGATACATGGACAATTCGTCCTCCTTATGAATAGCAGAATGTAGTCATAAGGCAACTCAATGCATAAAAAGCAAGTATTGGGTACATTTAAAGCAATTATCACCATTTATCCTCCATACATGGTAGCACTGGTCTGTTACATGCTCTTAAACGAATCCTTATGGATAGCTTTTAAAATCACTTAAACTACCAAGTTTTGAAATTATTTTTTACAATGAAATATTTTTCTTTGTATTTTTAAAAAATATCATGAATAAAATAAACATTTATCTTTCGTTTAAGTTGCGTTTTTCATCAAAATAATTATTTGGAAAAAATCTAGGACATAATACATGTCTGTAGCCATTTGGCAACATTATGCAGTAAGCATCCACAGAACACTTCGATTCATCTCTGTAGTTCATGAAGTATGTGCTTTGGTTATATTCCGCGCTAGTTTCTTTCTCTTTTTGGAAGGTATAAAATAATCATGCGGACCCAAAAGTGGTACTTTCGGCTGTTCTACCGTTTATTAGACCTCGCAATTATCAATGCTTAGTTGATGTTCAATAGAGTGAACAAACAAAAAATCAATAGGGAAAAGCCTTCAAAACGTGTTCATTTTAGATTTTAGTTAGCACAAACGTTGTGCTTACACGGACAAGTAAAATCATCAATAATTTTAAAATATAGTTTTGAAAAAAACTAAAAAATACGCTTTTACATAGGAATGCGCTGTGATCATCACCGTTTCCCTCTGATTTTCAAAACTACTGAATATCCACACAAGTTTACAAGCACTTATAATACATCAACATGCAATACAGTTTAGCCTTTAGTATTAAAAATAATATTAAGTATATTACTTTTATATTTGCAAAGAACGTAAATTTTATCTTTTATTCAGAGATACATACATACATACATACATACATACAAACAAACAAACAAACCCACATGTGAAATTAATAAAAGCGTATTAAAAAGAGGGAGACCATTAGCTACAGAGGAACTAGAGTTACAAACAAAAAAAAAAAAAGAAAGCTTGCGCGAGAGAGCCTCCAAAAGATATCAGATTTGACAGAATTGATCATCGGAAAAGAACACAGTACAAATAAACAATGATGAAAGTGTCAAAATGTAAAGGATTACAAGAGTACAGTGCACCAAATGTTCAATTTCTCTATTTTTTTTACAAAAAAAAAAAAAACTAATTTCAAGACTATCATTTAAAATCATTTTTATCTGTTGAATGCATGGTGTTGCCATTTGGCAACAAAACTATTTTTAATTAGAAAGTGGTGAAAATTTAGAGTTAAATTTTTTAAAATATTTTTCCATGTTTTCTTATTACATTGACAAACACATATATTTTTTTCTAAGAAAACTAAAAAATCATGCAGTGTAGGGTTAAATGGGAAACACGTGGGGGATTGCGATAATTTATGACAAAGAGGGGAGGGGTCAAACTATTTTTTAAAGTTCAATATAAATATCACACAGCCCTTTATTGAAAAATAGCTTTTAGTTTTGAAATTCTTGTCTTGCAATGATATTCTACACTTATCTTCAAAAAATTGCATTTAATTTTAATGAGCTTTTTTTTTACTATCGCAGATACACCGCTAGTTCCAAGAAATATTATTCGATTAAGCGGGGACCTTTAACATTGCGTCTATGGCATGGGAAGTATTCGATTCCGGGATATTTTATTCGTATAAGCGAGGTATTCATTTTATCCGTCACTCGATTTAGCGGGGCCGGAAGTACTTATATTTTTTCTGGATAAAATAAGAAATTTTATATCAGGTTAGCATCGCAAGTATGTTGCGGTATTTATTATTATTATTATTGTAACGAGTCCGTAGCATCTTCAACTTTCTTCAAATGAGCATTCCAATCTTGAGGAAATAACTATAAATTTATTTACAAGTATGTACACTATTTATAATATGAGTAGGAAACAATTGCCAAACATCCAGCAATTAGGTAGCAAACAGTACACTGTACTCTCAACAGTAACTCAGCACCACGTATCTAACGTGAACAGTAATTAAGCAATTACAAAAGCAAAACAACCATCCGCCCAAGCGAATGAAAACGAGTCTCCAGAAATCAAATCTGAAAAGAACTGACTGACTAAAAACTGTGTTCAAGGCTATTTATACACGGAAAGAAATTACGACAATATTCTAGAAAAATCCGGAACATTCTGTTCATTCATAACTTTGAACAATCCATTCACAAATTCTAGTGATAAGAAGAAAATGACGCGAAAATGTCTTCACGCTTATTAAAGTTAGGGCAAGTGTAAAAACTACAAAGTGTTACGAGGCCGGTATACAAGTGATAAAGGTGATATCTTCAGATACTTTTGCAACATGACGTCAGATAAAACCAAAACTAGTAAAAATGATGCAAAGCAGGAAAAACAACAACTATTTACAAGATTTGTAACATTATTATTATTATTATTATTATTATTATTATTTTGACTCAGAAATTAAAAAAGAAATCTGTTTTAAAATGTTAAAATTGTCAACACTGGGGGGGGGGGGGTTCTTGTGATACAGTAGCTCCTCGTTAAATCGCGCCTCGTTATATCGCGCATTCGGATATTTCGCTCTTTTCTTGTGTCTCCAGAAGAATCAAAGCATATTGGAAAAAAACAAGAAGTTCTGTCAAAAACTAAACGAGCCTACTTAACCGTACATCGACATCGCCATTCTAGCATCTGATCAATATCCTCTTGATTACCCGTGATTTCTAAAAGCAAAATATACCCCTCTCATCAGATGAAATACACGTAAAAAGTAAATAAACGAATAAGTAAAGCTTTGTTGCACCTTTTATATAATGTAACTGTTATAGTTCTTCCGTATAAAAATTAATCAATCGTTTACAAAAAAAAAAAAAAAAAAAGAAGGTACAAAGAACATCAAAACACATTTTATCAAAGAAAGAAAAAAAAAAAAAACACTCGTTCGTTAATAAAATGTCTCGAATTTCATTTTTAATCCGTTGCCAGTTGTTAAATATAAATAAAGAATAAAATGCTCTCGTGAATAAAAAAAATTTGTTATAAAATAAATAAATAAATTAAGTAAAACAAATAAATTAAACAAAACAAATAAATAAATAAACAAAAAATCGTATGCACAGTCAGTCATTTTTTTCTTAGCCTGCATTTCTGCCATGTTTGCGGAATCGGAGTCGGAACCAGAGTCCTCACAGAAGATTATTCAGAAAAGTACTTCGCAATACATTATTTATCAAAACTATTTTCTTACAAAGTTAGTTTGAAGGAAATCCGCCTTTAAGTTCAGGATCAACATTCAACTTAAATTTCCCCGTAGGCGCTAATGTTAAGTTTTTTTTTTTTTTGAACGGTTCAACATTGAACGAAAAATGGTTCAAATCAAAAAGCGAAATGTGGGAAAGAGCCTCTCCGAGATCTTTCGAACAAAAAAAGTTTATTCAATTTGGACGGTTCACTTAAAAGTTTTTAGGTGGGGAAAGGTTGCTTAAACGGTTCAATGTTGAACGAAAAAATGTTCAAATTGAAAATTTAAATACGGCAATGAAGTATCCTTGATGAGATCCTTCGAACAAAAAAAAAGTTTGTTTAAATCAGACTGTTCACTCAAAATCTATTAGGGGTGACAGCTTGTTTGAACGGTTTAATGTTGAACGAAAAATTGTTCAAATTAGAAATGTAAATACGGGAATGAAGCATCTTTGATAAGATCTTTCGAACAAAAAAAAGTTTGTTCAATCGGACTGTTCACTAAAAGTTAGTATCGCGGACAGATTTTTGAACGGTCAAAGTTGAACAAAATTGTCCAAATTATGGGAACGAGCTGTACTCGCCGAGATCTTTCCAACAAAAAAAAGTTTGTTCAAATCGGAATGTTCATTTAAAAGTTATTGGGGGGGGGGGGGGGGGGCAAACAAATCGACCGACCGACACACAAATTTCCCATCTCAATACCCTACTTTCCAGTTTTAAATTTTTCGGTATTCCTTTTTTTTTTTAATTTCTTTTTGACTTTTTTTTGGATGTGGCGATATTTTTTATATGCATTAAGTCGCTTTTAATGCTTTTCGTCTTTCTTTTATTTTTAACGGGAAATTAGGCTAAAATAAGAAGAAAAATTTCTTTATTTTTGTCATTCTGGGGAAGTGACCCGAAGGGTCTTGTGTGCAAAAAATGCAATTCGGAAAAAATAAAACATAATAATAGCATTATTTTGAATAGAAAACTAGAAGAATAAAAGCCACAAAATGCCATTAAAAACAAATGGTTGATTAACAAGATATATTAAACAGAAATTGCTTTGGGGTCACATATGACCCCAAGGAACCCACGAGGGTAAAGATAGTTGGAAACTACTTCTCACTTTCTTTTGTTTTGTTCTAAGATTTTTAAAATCAGTAAAAGATAGCAGGTAGGTGTCATAGTGTGGATCTGTAAATCGGCTTTCTGTAACACAGCTATATACTTGCAGGGAAACCATCAAACTGTATAAGGGAAATTCCACTATCGCGTGTGGGACAAATTGGCCTAAAACCTTCTCTTTATTTCAATATATATCTGCAATTTTTTTCAGGGAAAGTTAAACACTTGCTTTTACCTGGTGAAAGTATATTCCAGGTGGAATTTGCGTCGGTTTGTTATGCAAAATGTGTTTTCCGCGTTAGTTTTTAAAATTCTTATTTTTTAAATGATGTTGAACTACTACATTCAATGCATTTTCAAGCATCAGTTTTAGACTTCTCCATTCGACTAAAATACCCTCATAATCTATAACTACTTTCAATTATCACATTTTTTTACTAATTATTTTGAAGTGCAAGTTTAAGATAGAAACAAATAGTAGGTCATTTCACAGAAATATCAGAATTTTTGTCCTACACTTGCGAACTCTATATTTTATTGCAAAAGTAATGTTAGAAAATGTAGCAAACAAAATGTTTTTTGCCTATTAAATCTCACACGCAACGTGATTTCTTACGTAAAAAAAGTTCATTATTCAATCTGAAATGAAATATAGATCTATTACGTGCGAGAAAAAATATTTTTTGTGAAAGGGTGTGTTACTACAGTACTTTAAATTTAAAAACTAAAAAAAAAAAAACGACCCTGATTACCGACATACTAAAACGAACTTCACTGGTCAGAAAGCATTTTAAATTGAAGTTTATTTAATTATTTTTGAAAGACCATGGTAAACACAGAAAAGGAATGATTTCTTCCTATTAAAATTTCCTAGTAGAAAAAGCAGAATAAAGAAAGAAAATTGAAAATACTTTAAAAAGCCGCATGCGAAATCAATTACAGGTATTTTAATTGTTAACAAATGGAAAGTGGCAACAGATAAAAATTTTAACCCATTAATGCCTAACGTCCCTTTTTAGGGACGGTCAAAAAAGTATGTTTGAATTTACCAAAAATGAACATTTCAAACAAATAATAGTGTTCAATTATTACTTTGGTATTGTTTCAATTCATTATCAACAGATTTCAGCACATAATCATTGTAAAGTGTGTTCCATAGCAGTTTAATTATGATCTTTATCAAGAATGACATCGTTCACAATCTCAAGAACAAAAAGCTAAGTTTTTTAAAATTATTCCCAGCTTATGTTAATTGCTGCTTTTATTTTTTCTTATAAAATGTCTTCAAATATTGTATCGTAGGCAGGAAAAGAATAGTTAAAAAGTACCCTCTGGTGCCTAGCTTCCTTTGTAGTGAAGATTTTTTTCTTAATAAAAAAATGTTTCTGACATGATACTTTTTTTCATTATTTTTCCTGTCCATTAAACACTATTTGTAACCAGTACACAAAATATCTTTGGGGAAAAAAATGTCAAGCGTTAATGGGTTAAATCATTGAGTTTTCTTTCTCGTCGGCCAGCATTGACATGAGTTTCTAAGAGCGTAAATAAAGGCCTTGCCGCATTTGCTAAAAAAGTTATAATTCGAGTTCTATATAACATAGACGTTCTAAACACATTCTATCAGACGCAGAAAAATTACCTTTCGTTTGGTACTATTGTTCTAAATTTTTAAGTATGTTTTCACTTCAAATCACGAAACACGTTTTAAAGGTTATTATTTAATATCTTCGTTAATTAATGTCACCCGAAGACGCAACCTGGATAAAAACACTTTCGATCAACTCTCCTTTTAAGCAATTCTTTTTTCAAAATCGGTCAAAATTTAGGCACTTGACAGCCACAGACAGATACACAGATACGTCAAACTTATAACCCCTACCTTGTTGGTCGGCTGTTAAAAACTAGGTGGGAAAATGATAAATACAGTATTGTAATACAATAAGAAGCTAATCTGAAGAAGAAATACGCATAGCTTGTTCTTCAATTTCTGTGAAAAAGTGATTAATCGCACGATCTACAGTTAAAAACAGCAGATGCTAGTAATTATTGACTTTTTATTAATACGAGAATCTGAATCCAGATATTAGCATCAGATGATTTCGTTATTCACATTGATGAAAAAAATAAAAAAGAAAAGAAATACTACGCATTAAAAAAAGATATTGAAAAATTAAAAAGTTTTTTACTGAAAAGTATTTATATATATATATTTATATATTATTTGCAGAAAATATTACCAAAAATACTGGTATTCTATTTAATAGAATATTCGTTTTAAGGACTTGCAAGTACCGGTATTAGATATACAGGAATACCGGTATTCTAATCACTAGTTGGATCTATTATTTCAGGAAGGTCCCAATGAAAATGTATTCACTGCAAAAACTGAACGGTTGTTTTTACAGTATAATAATACTGGTAGTCGAGGTCCAAATTTAAAACTGCAAAATGCACAGTAACAAACTGTAAAACGAGCAATTTTACAATTTTCTACAGTAAAGTTAGCAATTTTACAGTTTATTGCCGTAAAATTCACCAATATTATACTGTAAAACAACATTATAATACTGGCAGCAGAGATTCCAGTTTAAAGCTGTAAAATGCACGGTAATGAGCTGTAAAAATAGCAATTTAATAGTTTATTACTGTAAAATTAGTAACTTTACAGTTTAGTACTGCAAAATTAGCAATTTTGCAATTTGTTACTGTAAAATTAAGAAATTTGTACAGTTTACTACAATAAAAGCAGCTGTATTACACTACAAACAACATTCATTCTTTACGGTGTATAGAACTTGTGCCCCTTTTCTAAAATAATTAATTCAGTTACATTCAATTCCCTTTCCAGGCACTATTATCAGTTAAAAAGTTACGCACTAAACACGTACCTGTAAATAAGTATTCCGGAAGATCTTCACTAAGGACACTGTCCATGCGACTCATGCATTCTTCCATGACAATAGAATGCTTTCAAGATTCAACTTTTCGCACAATCCGAAATAAAACTAATTATTCCACCTTTGTGTCACCGCAGAGAAATTAACCCGAGTAATATCAAATTCTTCAGACCAAATGTAAGAGACTGATTACGAAATACTCCAGCTAAAACATTGAAGCTCTACACAAAAAGAATGTGCGTAAGAAAAACTACTACAACCAATCAGTTGTGTGAGACACCTCTTCACTTCACTTCAGAGAGGAAATGATTCAGAGAAGTGATAATATGCTCCAGTGTGAAATAGGTCGCATTGTAATGCTTCTCACTCACGAAACAATCTGGCTGAGTTTTTTTTATTTGAGTTTCGCCGAACAGAAGCAGATGCAGCAAATTACGAGCAAACAAAAAACCCTCAACATTTTAGTACCCGATTAACGCAGCCATTGAAAAATGTAGAAAATACTCGTAGTGAAAATGCTTGATAAGCTGTGTAAATCTCTATAAATCCTGAGTGTAGAGCTCAAGTTTGTTGCAACTGAAAAAGAGAGAGAGATTTAGAGAGTTGCTCAACATTGTTTTGGTAACATAAGTGGAGTATTGCAGTTTATTAGTAGAATTAAACCACATATTAGGTAAAATTTAAAGCATTCGTCAATGCAAATAGAATTTTTTTCTTTCAAATTTTTTGTACAAAACGCAGAATTGTTTACAGTTTACACATTCAAACAACGGCAAAAACAAAACTTTTATAATTTTTAAACAGCTTAGTTAAAATCCATTTTCACAATCGCCAGTTATTTAGAACGTTGTTGCATTAAAGCATTCAAAAACGAGATTCTGCAAACGATAAAAATGGAATAAGAATAACGGTGATAATATTTGGACCTCCGTATCAAGTTTTAAAACTGCCCTATTCTTACATTTCTGGCGACAAGCGCTGAACTCTGTTCAAATCTCGCCAAGGAATAAATTTCATCAGCCATTACAACGAGGTTAAACGTTTCTGTCAGGAAGCTTAGGTACATGGAACAGAAAGCTGATTACTTCCTTAGATTCTGTTCCATTTACAAAAGAATTTTTAAAAGCACGAATCAAATTATAAAACTGTTTTTGTAGTTTCTTTAAATCCGCGAAAGAAATGGTTATCACTGAAATTAGAATATTAGTTCACTATTATTTGCTTTTAAAAAGCTTTTGCGTAGTGAAAGTAAAATGTGGTGTATGCAAAAGGAGGGAAATAGCTCGCGTGCATGGAAGATGATAAAATTCAATTTGCCGAAAATGTTGCCAAGAAGATGGTTAAAGCTAATTTAAATTACGAATAAAATTAAAATGTGGTCCTTCTCTAAAACTTTCACCCATTTTCATACAACTTTGTTCGAAAAATAATTTGAACCGGCAGAGGGGAGCTTTGAAGTGAGCTTTAGGCAGGAATTCAAGTGAAACAGGCGATCGCAAATTGCAATCGCTACTGGAAGTGAATTACATTAGAACGTTTCTTGAAAAAAACATCGTGACGTCAGCGTGACGTTTGCCTATGAAAAACGAGCTAGATAAAACGTCACAGCCTACTTGGCGAATGAGGAGATCGCTGAACTGCTTGTGAGCTCTTATTGGCTCCACCTGTAGTGACGTCAGTGCGATTTGCATTTATAGCGATTGCAACTCATCCAAATTTGGGAATTTGCGATTGCAATGGTGAGTTGCGATCGTCCGTGTTTCACTTGAATTCCTGCCTTAGAGAATTCGATTAGTTATTTTTCTTTGTTTAACCTTAAGTAGGATTTTCAAGTAGATTTATTAATATTGATTAATGTTGATTTTTATACTTCCGCCATGCTGAAATATTCTGTAAAGAATAGGAGTTTGTCAAATTCCGAAATGCTGAAATGAGCTGACACCGTTGTTTCTGGATTTTTGGCTTTATACTGCACTATACCCTGTATAACGAGAGCTGGCGTCTCGAAGTAAAATTAATTTCTCACTCTCCGCTGTTTTCCCTGATGCTTGTCATAGTTACGACACTATGGACTCTTTCTCCACTTAGCTTTTGCAGCAATAGTTAAATGCAAACGGTTAAAATTGCTTTACGCGCAAACTATTATTCTATTGAAAAATCAACGTTAATGAAGCTCATATTTTCTCAGAAAATTGTGCTTTATTTATGTATGCCTAGATTTGTTAGAAAACGTTGAGAAATAAATGAAACATAAGGATATAAATCTGTGGCTTGGTTCTAAAAGGGCCAATGTCAGTTTTTTCACATTCTGTGTTATTTACATCAAAAGTTTCCAATTTAGTAAAACTCTAATTCTACAAAGGCCAATGTCTATATAATATATAATAATATATATATTATATATTATATAAATTATTATATATATTATATATTATATAATATAATATATAAAACATTTCATATGATAAAATAAGGTTGCTTTATACTAACAATCAACAAATACCAAAAATAATAATGGGAATCTTAATATAAGAAAGTTATAGCATTCTAAAAAATCTCAAATATCTTTCATCGCCTTTTTCTCGAAACTAACATTTTTGACTTTAGAACCAAGCCACAGAAATAAAATCGAAATCCTAACTCGACAAACATAAAATAAATGAAATGCCAGTCAACAGCAGTGCATTAAAAAAAGAGTGGAACTGTTTTCTTTCATACGGTTTCCATGGAGATAACGCAAAATTTCTAAACTTGATACGCCTATTTTAAAGCAACCGAGTATAGGCAACTTCTATTCATGTTCAAATTAGTTAATTGTTATATGAATTTTTCCGTTTAACCATCAACTTAATATATCTTCTTGAATATAAACATTTATTTCAAAGAATGTTCGAAAATAATTGCGTAAAATGGAGCAAATAGTGTTCCTATGGAAAGTACTCGGATTTTCGGTTTCTGCCTTCAGTTTCGGTCGCGTTTTACGCTGATATGGAGCAGGGCCCTAAGTTTACATGAACTTATAATATATCAACATGTAATACAGTTTAGTCTTTAGTATTAATAACTAGCTGCCAGGGCAGCTAGATTAGCTTCCTGCGGCATGCTGATGCATAACGTCCCCCCTCTCTAACTTTTACCTCATTCTGAAATTATATTATTTGATATAATTTAATGTTCATTCGATTTCAAGACATACCACGTACGTGGCCCGGCGTTGCACGGGCACTTCGTGCCCTGAAAGTAGTGAGAAAAAAATTTAAGGAAACTACTCCCCGCCAAGGCGGCTCGCTTACAGGCGCTTCACGCCTTTACTTTTTTCCTATATAAAAAAATCATTCGAATTATTGAGATGCTTCACGTCTTCAAGATGGTGAGGAAAGTTTCAGTAAGTTCAGCTCGCTCAAAGAAAAAAAGCAGACATAGATACTCAGTTTTTAATATAAGTAGATGGCTCTTCAACAAATAAATGTTTCAAAATATTACCAGTAGCTAGCGATAAAAATTCTACGTAAGTGGCCCGCTTATGAGTTTCGTGTTTGATTTAGTTAAGCCTTCATTCAAAATTCTCATTCTCATTGTTATTATACTGTTTCATAGCAACGACGGTTTGCAAGAATGGATTTCATATTTAATCATTTATTAGGCTTAATCGCTTCAAACTTGACTTCTTATTAATTGATATCTTCGCTAATTAAAATCGTATAATTATATCAATTGAAACTAATGAAGCCTGAAAAATTACCTATCTATCGGTACCTGGTTCGACTTTCAGTTCATTGCCGTTCAGGAGAAATAAGCGTGACATAGAAAGATAGAAAGAAAGATAGAAAGAAAGATAGAAAGATAGTTAGAAAGATACTCACTTTTTAATATAAGTAGATAGTATACTAAATATATATCGCTTTTATATATGCAAAGAACGTGAATTTTATCTTTTATTCAGAGTAACATGCAAACAACTGAAACACTAATACATCAACATATAGTAATATAGTTCTGCCTTCAGCATTAGTAATAGAGATAAATATATTACTTTTACGTTTGCGAAGAACGTGAATTTTATCTTTTACTCGGAGTTACATACATACCCATATGTGAAACTAATAAAAGCGTATTAAAAAGGTACTAAGTACGAAAGGTAGTAGCTTCGATCCTCGTAGCGCATTAATTTGTGTCTAACCACGGTAAATAAAAGAAAAAAAAAGAACATTAAAGAAAAGTTGCAGATTTAACACGGTAATTACCAGCGATTCACAATTAACATGACTAGAAGCGGCATAGTACGGGCATTTTTCAAGGCGATAATTATTGAAAGTTTTCAAGTTAATTAAATGAGTACATTCTGAAATAATTTGAAAGAAATTTTATGTGTCTTTTATATTCTGTGCAAGTGATTTATCTTTAAGTACATTTTTTCCCCTTCTCATATCAGCCAGCGTAGCTTAAATTTATTGTTATTAAGCAAGGGTGTGGCTCTTCATATGACTTTCAAGGTGGATCTTACAGCATCTTATCATTAATTACCGATCAGAGGTCATTGTTAGTGCCGCAAAATAATTGAAGCATTTTATGAGCGCTTTATAGAAAGCTCCCGAAGAATATTTAAATGATAATACTGCTAAACAACTTGTAATACAATTTTTGCTGAGTTTGATTTTAGAGATTTCTTAAAAAAAAAAAGAGGCTTACTGATTTCAAAGACAAGTTTTCTTCTACCACTTCACTTCACTTCACACCTCCAGGGTCCCCCGTACCTACCACAGCTTCGTGGTTTAACCGGGATCGGGCCCTGAAGTGCGCTCTGTTCTTAATTTTGAACCAGAGCCTAGGGTCGAGCAAGCACTAGGCCCAGCACCCCCAGAGGTATCGTTTCACTTGGAGGACTTTGTGACCACGACATTTTTAACGCCTCCCAGTCACCATTAATCAAGACGGTGGATCTTTGATCGTCTGGGATCGAACCCGGGTCCCTCCGGACACGAGTCCGATGCCTTACCGATCGGGCCACCACGGTCCTACCACTTCACTTCACTTCACTTCACACTCTCCAGGGTCCCCCGTACCTACCACAGCTTCGTGGTTTAACCGGGATAGGGCCCTGAAGAGCGCTCTGTTCTTAATTTTGAACCAGAACCTAGGGTCGAGCACACACCCTAGGGCCCAGCACCCCCAGAGGTATCGTTTCACTTGGAGGACTTTGTGACCACGACATTTTTAACGCCTCCCAGCCACCATTAATCAAGGCGGTGGATCTTTGATCGGCTGGGTTTCGAACCCGGGTCCCTCCGGACACGAGTCCGATGCCTTACCGATCGGGCCACCACGGCCCCCACGGTCCTACCACTGCAGGTGCTTGTTACACTTCACGTGAATGTGACAGGGACTGATACAAGGGGCTCTGGGAGCTATCACCCATCCCTTGAGGGACTCGCCACTGGTAAATTTTCTACATTGAAGCTCAAAAAAGTTACTTCTCTGGACTATTTTTGGAACTTGCAGAAGGGAGGTTTGAGGCTCTCCTCAGAAATAGCTTCGCAATTGAAGCTCAAAACAAAGGAGGTCAACATCTGTAAATCAAGACGTGTAGTAAATAGCACGTCCTAAAGTCAATCACCCCCCCCCTGGAATATTATTACAATCGCCCTTCGAATGTGACAACTAACTGCAGGAGAACGCATATTACAGGACGCTTTACTGCTCATTGAAGTAAAAATATTTTGTTCCAAAAACTAGGGTTACTACAAATGATTCATTCATTTTTAAAACGCTTTACTGTCTACTCTCGACAACTGAAGCCCTTTGACTCGAATCTAATACATTATTTTTCTGTTACCACACAAGAACTTCCTTATCCTTTCACCAAATTCAATGATTTACCCCTCATTTTTAGCTTACCGTGCCGGCTATTAACGAAAAATAAGCGCACTGTCCAGTAATTGTTTTTTGAGTAATTTTTTTTTTTGTTACATGTTATTTTAATAAATAGCATTAGAAAACCAAGATGCAAAGACGCGGTTGGATAGCACGTTGGAATAGAAACGTGAGGATCGTAGGTTCGGTCCTACTATTGTTTTTATCACTTTTGATTGACAAATAATAATTACAATTCTAAATAATAATTAAAATTAAAATTTAGAATTGATGATAGATTATAAGTTAAATTTGGCAGAAGATAAATAAAAAATGCAGCAGTAGAATAGTTCTACTTATTTTATTTATTTGTTTTTTTTTTTTTTTGCAGACGAAATTTTCGATAGCAATTTGTCAGTTATCCATTTATTAGTTTTAACTTTGCTTGAATTAGTAAGTTGGAATTTGATTATATGGTATGAAAAATAAGTGTTTTAATGTGGTTAAATATTTTTTGGGGACTGATAGGTAGATGGGGGTATTTACTGAAAATGATAAAATTCAGCTAGCATTATTAGTGTTTAGTATTATCAGCATGTGTGACGGAAACTGATCAAGCGAGTGTATTCCAATTTATGTCAAATGTGCATATATATAAGTCCTAGTTAAAATTTAAAGAAAAGTTCACAACTACAAAGTGCAATTTCTCAGTTATAACACCGCTAGAATTATTATTATTATTATTATTTTCATTAACTAGAATTTCAGCAGCACAGTTCAACAACAATCTAAATTACAAGAAACCCTTAATCATGCCCAAAGTCATTTGCCCTACTATAAAAGTAAAAGAAGCAGTGGCGTATCCAGGAATTGATTTTGGGGGGTGCACATTGAACATCGACACTGTGATGAGAAAGGAAAAAAATCAAGAAATATGGTGAAACTTTAAAAACGCAGTATTTCGATTTAATTTTTTCTATTGAACGTTGCTCAAAGATCATTTTCCTCTTACATTTCCACAATTACAGAATAACAATTAGTTTTGCTTCTTATTGTCGAAAACAGAAAATAATATGACACTATTTCAGTGTCCATAAAGTATTTTTCATTGAAAAAACCTGAAACATATTTACATGAAGGTTACATGTTTTTTCAAAATTCGGTGCCACCATTGTTTATAGTCTTACAAAATCTTGGGGGGTGCATTGGTCCCTTGGCACCCCCCCCCTGGATACGCCACTGTCTGACGGTACCTTTAAGTATCGCCTCCATTAATTTAGTGTTATGAATTCTAAATGACTGGAATCATGCTGGTAGAGCGATAATTATTTTTTTTACACTTTATTATTTTTAAAATACTCGGACCGACAGCCCATTACGAATTTACAGCGAATCGTCCATATCTTAAATAGTATTTTGAATGTGAGATTTTGACAAACTGGGGAATAATTTCTTGTGTCCGTAGTCAAACATGAGATTTTAAAGGACACGAAGTTAGCACGATGAGATTACTAATGTAGACATTTGATTGATTGATTTATTTTTGATAAGTGTTGTTAAATAAATTAGAAAGTATTTCTATATCATTAAATGAATGTGAAGTATTTCTAAAATTCTTTTGGGCGCGAGATATTAGCAAACCGGTGTATATTTATTTATTTCTGTTTTGTGAAATGAGACTTTGGAGCTAACGAAGTTTACTAATGCTGATATTTATTTATTCTTCATAATTGTCGTAACATAAATAAGAAACTCTTTCTATACCATTACACCAATTTGAAATTGTTTTTAAAATAAATTTTTTTGAGTCTGAGGTATTGACAAACAAGTGAATATTTTCTAGTTTCTGTTTTGTGAAATGAGATTTTGGAGCGCACGAAATTATCACGATGCACGGGCAGTGGGTAACACATATGCAAAATTTTAGGGGCTGGGGTGGGGGGCTCAGATACTTCCTTCATGCTTTAGCAGGATATTTTTCAAACGGAAAGCAATTTCAGTGCAAATTGGAATTACTAAATGTTGGCATTTTTAGTAATTAATTCATTAATTTCTAAAGAAAAAATGTTTTTATGTTTTTGCAAAAAAAAATAGTATCAAAAGTAAAGAAGTACTAATTGCTTGGGGGGCTTGAAGCCCCCCCCCCCTCATATGGGTGCTCATTACATGATGAACATACCAATATGGGTGATTCTCTGTAAGCTCGTAATTGGCTGTCCGGACCGAGTATTTTAAAAATAATAAAGTGTAATGAAGTAATTATCGCTCTTAATACAAGTAAAGCTTTAATACTTTGTAGCCCAATTGTATTTGGAGCGATAACAATTTAATTTTTTTCTTCTAGAAATTGTCTAAGCACCAAAAACAGTCCCCTGACTGTCCCAATCCTAAAGTTTAACACTTAAAGCACCCCCCCTGGATACGCCACTGAAAAGAAGACCTTTCCCGGAATAAAAAGAGAAATTATTTTACCGAACAGTTTCGCAATAATCCCTTCCTCAAACCTATCCCAGGTAGTCTCCCCCCCCCCTTTTTCTTTGCCGATCCTTTTATTCCAAAAAGGACATTCACCTACAATCCAGTAATTTGGAATCCCCATTTTATGGAACAGAACAACTCACGAAGACGAATTTCGAATAACTTGGGGAATTTTTTTTTCTCCCGGGTGAAAAAGGGAGCCGTGTGGAGACCCAGCTCAAGAAAAATGACTTCCTGTCACGTCAGTCCCTCCAAAGCAAAGCAACCCTACGCTCTACTTAAATTTAATCTCACGTTTATCAGTACCTATGACCAGGACTAGAGCACTCATGGCAATGTCTCGGCTTTGTTTGGAGACTGTAACATGACTCATATTTTAGGGAACAAATTATTACGTTACTTAACTGGTGACGAAACTCATTCATGTTGATGATCGAAAATTTTAAAGAGGGCTATGGAAATATTTTTGTAAACAATAAGCTCTGTGCCAAGCGGAGGCAATAATTACACGAACATAATTTCCCATTTTGAAACTTACGCGGGTTAAAATATCGAGTTACATTGAATTAAATTTTAAGACTGGTTTGTTGCTACTGTTACTAAGATTAAAAGGAATTTTCCGTAAGATTATAAGGGGTACTTAAGAATATGTAGATCTTTATAAAGTTTCGAACATCACGTGATGTCATGTTACACGATTAGCAAAGCCCTTCCGACGGTCATCATTTTCCAATAAGTGTAAGTGCATGTTATCAGAAACTTTAAACTGTCGCATTATCTATATACATAAAAGACTACTTCTGAAACCGTATGTCCGGGGTAATCTTCCAAACTACTGGACCGATTTTAACAATTTTTGCACCGTTAGATAGCTACAGTAACAAAGAGCAGGATAAGCTATAATTTATTTCTAAAAAGCTTAGTTTAAAAAAGTTATTATGGAAAATAGTAAATTTCATTTAATTTCCCCATTAAATAATTAAATTTTCAGTGCATTGTTGCAAAAATTTGGTTGCCATGCAACAACAATATTAATAGTAATCATGGTGAAAATTTTGAACCTAGGCTTCGCTGGAGTAAGTATGAAATTTATTGCTTTCTTAGGATTTTTATATTCATCTATGCCAATAATCGCTAACGTGGTAAATAAAAAGGCAATTGATTTTGGCAACAGTTAGAGAACAGAAAATGTTTATAGTCAAATAATTTCTAAGTTAGGTACATAAGATGTTTTCAACAGTGTAGTCACAAGGATATAAACTAATGATGGGACTTATTTTACGTGTAATGTTTGGAAATACTTGACTCCAGTGCGATTGATTTTACAGGGTGCGACAAAGAAAATTGCTGATTTTAATTGGATGCTAATTAGCAAGGACTGGTCAGAAAGGAGTGGGAAGAGTCTCATTTTAAAGAGAAGGTCCTGAAGTTTTGTTATCTTATAGTTTAGTTGTCGCCATGCGTTGGACGAAGGAACAACGAGCGTTCGCCGCCGAATCTTACTTTTCAAATAATCTGTTGGTGGTCGCCACTCAACGTGCCTTCCGAACTCGGTTCAAAATTCAGCCCGTTGTTCCCATTCCTGGCTGGGAATCGACTGTTTTGTGGGTGAAAACATTCAGGGAAAGTTGGGGTGTGGCAAAAAGAGGCCCAGGAGGTCAACGGATTCCCAGAACCCTAGAAAACGTCGAAAAAGTGAGGAAGTCTTTTTTGCGCTCTCCCAGGCGTTCGGTCCGTAAACACGCTGCTGCTTTGGGTATTTTTGATTGGACACTGAGACGAATTCTTCACGACGAACTCCAGTTTCATCCCTACAAACTTGATGTGGTTCACCAGTTAAGTGATAACGTCTCCTTGAAAGGTGACGTACCGTGGCCAGCCCGCTCCCCCGATTTAACACGCCGTAACTATTTTTATGGGGGTATCTCAAATCGATCGTTTACAACGACAAGCCCCGGACCCTGCAACGCCTGAAGAACAATATCCGGCTTGCTATCACCAACATCCCAGTCGATATGCTCGAAAGAGTTCAACAAAACTTCAAATCTAGGGTAGATGAGTGCATCATTAACTGGGGCCGCCATGCTTCCCGATGTAGTTTTTAAATCTAACTAATATAAAAATTCAGAATGGGTACCATATCCTATAAAAAGTAGTAAACTGATACATGAAGTACTTTTCCCTTAGTTAACTTTTCAAATCTGCAAGTTTCTCCGCCGCACCCTGTACCAAGCTTATAACATTTCCGATTTACCTAAACATTATTTGTAGCTTGCATTTGTATTTGCGGTGTGTAATACAGTTTTTTTAGTTTGTCCAGACAGAAAAAATTACCGTTGCTTACAGAAGTAGCCATTATGTATATAGATATGCACTTTAATGTTGAAAAATTCATGAACGAGTGTCACTAAAACACTATACTCAGCAGAAACCCGGGCAGGGCCGGGTACCCGGCTAGTTTTGTAACATATATCTTTACCTGTAGTTTTAAATTTCAAGTAATTATCTAAATTAAACACGGGTAGTTAGCTAGAATGGAATGCAATTTTTAATCATATTTCATGATCTGATAGTTTAATATTTCACTTAAATGAAAAAAAAAACTGATTGGATCAAAAGTTTTGTCTTCCTTCAAGTTTTATTACCACATGTTCTAAATATGTATTTTGTTTTCACAAAAGTAACTCAACATTCAGCAAAAAAGCTGAAGTTATTTCATTATTTTCAAACAATGCTTTACAATGCTCAGTTTTTTTCATTAACTTTTTTTTTTTCAATGCGGAAAATTGAGCTTTTGGATGCAACTTCACTCGAAAAAAGCATTTGCTGGATTGGCAACTCTCTTCACGAACATTCATTTAGTAGCTTCTCCGACTGGCGTTGTTTTCTATCATGCCAGTAGACAACGGCATCACCAAGTGTCTAGTCTGATTTTCTTTAGTAAAACCTTCCGCTCATTCACGCATGCGTCAGGTCTTCTCCGATATTACCAAAATAGGGGTGTTAGGGGTAAGATAATAATAAGGGGTAAGATAATAATAAGGGGAAGAATAATAAAAATCATTTTGAGCCGTATCAAACAGCGTGGAGTAGAACGATGCTAATTTCAAATACATAGTTTAATTGAATGTGTCAAAAGGATGTAGCAAATTGTAGGATGTAGCAAGTTTTAAATTGAAAACTTCGGAAAATTATCACCCACAACCCATCTACCCTTTTTAATTTCCTTTTACGTAGTAAAGGAAGTATTGTGATCGCGAAAAAAAAAAAAAAAATCACTCAAATTTGAGTCTAAATTTCGATTTTGCTCACCCCCGAATGAATTTTCAGTAGTATTTTCGACCTGTCAGCACGTGCATATGTACCTACCAACATATAAGCAGCCGAAAAATGTTTTTCAACCACCCCCGAGTTAATTACGACGAGTTTTCTCGTGACGTCTGTATGTACGTATGTGCGGATGTGTGCGCGGATGTATGTGCTGATGTGTGTCGCATAACTCAAAAACTATATACCGTAGAAGCTTCTAGCTTGGTACGTAGGCTATGGGGATAGTATAGTTGTGCACCTCCCCTTGTGGTTGCATTCGAATGTTCCCAAGGGGGTGTTTTACCCCTTTTTTGGGGTAAATCAGTGTTAATTTCAATGCAGACTCCAGTGATATGAATTGGCGCGACCACGTGGCAATATGTCGCCAAGCTTTTGGTCGCCAAGTGTTTACACCAACTTGGCGACATATCACCAAGTTGGCGACAAATTTGGCGAAAAAATTATTTTTTGAATTGGGGTTCAACTTGGCGCTATTGGCGATATTTTGCGAAAAATTCACTGAATGATATTAAAATCAGCAATATTTAGAAAATTAACCATTGTAAAATATTTTTTGCATTGTTTCGTGGCAGATTAGGGGAGTAAATATTTGAATTGTTACCTTGCTCCCTCCAAGCACTCTTTTTAACACTTAAGGCAACTACTAAGAAATTTACACGTAAAAGGAAGTAGTGTGGGGTCCATACCAGATTTTTAAATGGAACTGTTCGCGACTGTTAGGCGCGGTTTTCATGGACAGACAGTAGTTGCTTTTGTACTTCCACCATCACTTCTCTCTGAATGCACTATAGGTCTTACAAGGTAAATCACCATAAGCAATCCCACTAAGAGGAAAAAAATATTCAAAAAATTCTTTTGAAATTGATGTCAAAAAACATTCTCGTAAAGCAGCACATGCCCTACCACTAAATGTTATCACCCAAATTTCCTCCACACACCACCCTATCGTGCAGACAATGACCATCTAAAAACTATTCTTTGTGTACTAAGGTGGTATTTAGATCCCCGACCTCGCAACAATTTTGTTCCATGACCCGCTTTCGTGATGAGTTTCGTTGTTCGTGACAGAGCCCCCTCTTCTTCTGAATAATGAATTCAAGCGATGTAGAGCGAAATACTTTCCCGATTTTTCCAAACAATTGTGTGTGAAAAAGGGAAAGCAAAGCAATCAATCTCGCCGTCGCGTTTCCATAATGAATCTGGAATTTCGGCACGAATGTGTGGCAACACAAAGAAGCCGAAGAAAAATCGTTTAGTCGTTATGGCTAACGGATTTAAAGTTTAATGAAGTGAAGAGTTATGAGGTGAGAACGACTGTATTCGATATCGCCCAGAGGCAAAGCTATATTGAAAGGCAGAACAAATATGGAAGGCATAATCATTAGTAATGTATTTGATTCAAGTGTAATATTTGTTATTGATGTAGAATATGGTGAAAAAAACTTGCACTTTCTGTACAGTACAAAGAGAGACGGAGAGAAAGAAAATTAAATTAAACAAAAACAATTATGATTCAACTGACTGTTATACAATTCTTGCATGGTGTTGAAGTAGGGAAATGTGGGGCAGAGTGAAAGAGAAAACTTTGTGACCACGAACATATTTAACGTGCTCCAGGCACCAGCAGTTAACATGGTAGATCTTTGACCGGCTGTCAAAAACCCTGGACCCTCCGATTACAAGTCGAAGGCCTTACCAATAGAGATGGACACGGGCCGGTAAAAGGAAACAGTATTTCAGTATTTGAACTTTAAATCCTTCGTTTTCGTTTGGATGAACTGAAACTTGAAATTTTGTGCATTGCGTCCAAGACTACACTCGCCAAAAATGACTGGACGGAAAAATTCGACTTGACTTGATGGCAATTTATTAACTAACTAGCAGTACCCGCACGGCCTGCGCTCGTGCAGTAAATAAAAAAAAAATGGAGAAAGAGTAATGTTTTCCCCTTTAAACCATTTAAGCGTAATCCTGAAATCTGCAAAGATCGAGTTAAGCCCTGGCTAGGTTCACTTCGTATTGAAATGTGGAAGTCAATCTTTCCACGTTTGAACAAAATGGCAACGGCAATTAAAACTTGATTTTCACTAACTTTGAGCGGGTATAAGGCCCCTATATATACTATATAGGTATACCCCTATATAAGGTCTATATAGCGGCTCTAAGCGGGTATAAGTCGTTTCCACGTGATTTTTCAACATTCCCGTTCACGGCACCGTAGGTAGAAAATGTTCTAAAGTAGGAATTTTCGTAATTTTTCTAATGAGACCAAGATGAAGACGATACGATAATTATTTCTTTAGACAGAGCCATTTTTGGGTCAAAAAAATTAGGTTTCGAATTAAAAAAAAAAACTAGCCATCAAGTTTTTTCCTACTTGGTCTAACAATCTGCCATGCACCTGCTATAAAAATTGGAACGAAATTGGCAAGGTAGTTTCTGAGCTTACCCCGGTCACACATATTTTAGAGTTTGTGTTTTATATGTACAAAGATGAAATCACGTTTAATTTTACCCAACGGAATAGGGGATAAATGGAAACACCTCTCTTATCTCTCCATGAGGTTGATGTGGGTAGATTTGTGATCTGCACTGCATATCATAGAACAGCTTATGTCTTCTCTTATGGGGACCGCATTTTTTCCTTTGTGTCCTCGTAAAAAGTACTGGTGGGTCAGAATAGAGTCGCTATATAAACAGGCCGACGTCTCAAGATTAAGTTTCACCACTTTGGATCCAACTTATTTACTTTTACTTTCAATTTTTCATTGTTGCGAGCTAGGGTTACCAGAAAAAAGCTTTGGCACATTGCTAAGCTTTGCCAAATCCACGTGATGCTAATAATTGCTCACAGTGGAAAATTACCAAAACGCGATACTTTGCCTGAAAAGACAACCACTCAAGCACTCAAACACGCGCTGGATCCAAAGTGGTAAATTTTAATCTTGATGTGTCGGCTCGTCTATATAGGGGTCTTAGGTCAAATGAGACAAATAAAAATTTGCCGTTTAACATTAAGGGCCCTGCTCCACATTGGCGTAAAGCAGAAAAATAAAGCAGAAACGTAAAATGGATTACATAGTGTTCCTATGGAAAGTGCCCGGATTTTCGGTTTCTGCTTTCGGTTTCGGTCGCGTTTTACGCTGATGTGGAGCAGGGCCCTAAGAATTCATTTTGCCTATGTCACCCCCGTAACTTTGAAACTCTTTTAAACCGACTGTTCTAATTGAGTACGCTTGATTCAGACAACTCTATAAAATTTAGCATCATTTAAAAAGAAAAAAATCATACGAAAAATTTATATATGCTCTGAATTCGTGGGAAACACACGAAGGTCTAATTTAAAACAAAGTTTAATCTTCCAAATTTTTCTGAGAGTGAAAAACGTAACCGTTTCTGTATAGCCAGAGAATACGGGATTTATGGGGTAAATTAAAATGCCACAACTGTACATCACAAATAGCAGGGGAGGCAAAATTCACAACTACCATGCTTTTAGTAACTTTTCACATAACAAGTAAAGCTAGTTGAAATAGTAACCTCGCATTTTTAAACCTGCTGGAGAGAAAAATGTAAGACCACCTAGCGTTAAAAAGCATCCTCTTTTGCAGTCATTTTCTAACAATGACGACACCTAAACAATTGAATGTAAACACGCAGAACTCTAAGAATGTCCTAGATATGTAAACGAGTCTTCACTCACCCACAGTTTAGTTTCTAAAAATTTCTTTAATTGTAGAAATATAGTTTCCATTTAACCATAGTAGGCGGTAGTATAATAGGCGGCTAGTACAGGGGGGCAAGGGAAGCGACTGCCTCCTCACTTCCAAAAGTAAAGACAGCCAAAAGTCCCTTGCCCCCTCACTTTTCACGATTAAAAAGTAATGATCGAGTGAAAATGATGTTTTACTAAACGGATTGATTTATTTCACCAAAGTAAACGCTGAAAATTCTAACGTTTGCATGTAATTTCATAAGAATGGAACTTTGAGTCGCGAGGGGAAGGATAGGTTAGCCAGCCTGGTTGATTTTTGAGGTTACATTCCGCATTTTCTAAAGGTCATTTAATCAGCAATGTTAAAATACAATTAATATAGCCAAATTTTACAAAAAAAAAAAAAACAACAATTTTGGATTTATCGTCTTCCACCCCAACCCCACCCCACATTTCTCTTGACTCTCCACTTTTTTTCCTGCTCCACCTGCCTATGCATTTAACATTTAAACCGTGTTTTCTTTTACTCCAACTGCAGGATTTCAATTAAAAAAAAAAAAAAAAAACAGTGGCACCCCTACTAAAAATGATCCGTAGAAATCAATAAAAAAAATTCTACGGGGAAATGGCCAACGGATATCAATAGAGCTAAATCAATAGAAATCTACTGATATCAATTGAACAAAATCTATGGATCTCTATTGATATCAGTAGAAATCTACTGATATCAATTGAACAAGATCTACGGATCTCTATTGATATCAGTAGAAATCTACTGATATCAATTGAACAAGATCTACGGATCTCTATTGATATCCATAGATTCTACGGTTTTGTTCTATTGATATCACTAGAAGATTCTACAGATCTTTATTGATATCCATAGATCCTACAGATCCATAGATGGATCTTGTATTGATCTCTACTGATATCAATAGGTCTCTACTGATTTAACAGTACTGATATCTGTAATCCATTTCCCCATGTAATTAATTTTTATTGATCTCTACAGTTCATTTTTACTAGGGAGAATTACTTGAACAAGGTGGTATGTCATTGCACAAGTGGTGTGCAAAATATCCAGCAAACCAAAACTGATATATAATAATAATAATAGCATTAATTAGCCATCACAGCATAAAAATTTTTTACATATCAGGGCATAACACTACATTAAGATTTCAAATTTTAATGAATATGCATCGAGACTCACTATGCTTGGAGATGTATGGAAAAGCCCCCAAAATGAAGATTCTTAGATTAAAGACAAACTTACTTATGGAACTTCAAATGCTCCATATTTTACAATACACACAATGTACTATTTACACAAGAAGAGGCCAATTTTTTTGCAACACAGCATCAAAAATACTATTTAATACTTTCTATGTCGATGACACATTATCCGTCAATACTTTAGAAGACCCCCCCCCCCGATCTTAGTTTGTAAATAACATATATCAAAGTTTGCCAATTTTCATGTTATTTGTTTAAATCAAAAGTTATTCAAATGTGTTTAATGTTTGGAATGTAATTAGTTTAATCTCACTACCTCATGCCAACTAAAAGAAAATAATGTATCTTAATGAAATATTTATCTGCTTAATTGAAGATCATAGCTACCGATGAACTGGATCTGTGCTAGGCTCTAAGTACTTATAGGTTGAGTACTGCATAATTTTATTCCTCGAGTATGTAAACATAAAATCTACCCATTTTGAATAAAATAGGAACCACTTTGCCATATTTGTATATATGTATATAATGTTTTATAGCTTGTTCACCTTGTACGAAGTATTTTTTGAAAGGGATCGGCCTGTACTCTGTCTGCATTATTGTTCGAATAACCTAACGCTGGAATAGAGCGGCTTTGCCTCCAATACTCTGTAGCCATAGTGTTCTCTGTTGCCACAGTCTATAGTACTAGGGAGTCAAAATGGCCAGAAGGCCCAGGAGGAAATCGTCCACATGGCTCGTCCGCAAGAAAGTTGAGTAAAGACCGGTCGCACGGAGAAACTCCAACACGGCCGCTGCCTGACGACCAGAGCGAGATGAAAACCAGAAGATAGAACTAAAGGATAACGGGGTACAACGAAATTTTGCACGAAGTACATTTCGTTGGGTTTCATATTTCCAGATAGGATAGAAGGATTCCATCCTTCCAGAAGGATATGATCCGTTGTTTCTGGAACATTGCAAGTCACACACATGGGTGAAGTTATGACTCTAATCTTGTGCAGGTTAGCATTTGACATCAGTTCTTGTTCTAGCTCTCGCGAGAAGCACATCCTCCTTCCTGTTGCGGGTTATAGTCCTTGCCTTTTTATTCACCGATGCCAGGTGGCCATAGTTTTTGGGGTACTTAGTCTTATTCCAGGAGTCGTTCCATTCGATTTGATACTTGGTTTTGACATTATAAATAGTGTCCTCTGGGGATATCCAATGGAGGATTCTGTTTTCCGTGTGGCCAGTGTCCGCCAGCCTGTCAGCTACCTCTTTTCGTGGATTCCGCTATGTGAGGGAGTCCATACCAGGTCAATTTTTTGGCCCGATTGTATGCAGGATGCAATCATATTGATAATCATCAGGATGATTTTGGGGGATTTTTTGTTGGCCTTTTCGAGAGCCTTTAACACTGACAAACTGTCCGTCAGAATGGTCAAATTGTTTTCCAACATTTCTCTTGACTCTCCACTTTTTTTCCTGCTCCACCTGCCTATGCATTTAACATTTAAACCGTGTTTTCTTTTACTCCAACTGCAGGATTTCAATTAAAAAAAAAACAGTGGCACTCTCTCGTACCCACGCGCTGCTGAGTCAGTAAAACTTCAAAAACTTTATTTCTCTGTAGCGTTTTCAAACTTTTCTCGCAAAGTTGACCGGATAGTGTGGTCCTTTACTTTGCCTATCGACGATTCTTAAGGAGTGCTAAGTTTCATCAAAAGTTTCATTCCAAGTTGTGTGTTCTTGCATTAAATAAGACCCAAGATGAATCAAAATCGTTTTTGTACAGATTTTTATTCTAAGAGAAAAAATAGTTCAAATACAGTTCTTAGATACTCTATATGTATTTTGTGCAAATCCTAAAGTTTTTGAATAATAATCATTAGCATTATTTTAGACATAGTTTAGGAGATTAGATAGCGAAAGTTGAAAACAAAGCTTAGGTAGCAGATCACATCGTCGGCACCATGCTAAAATAACGAATGTGAAAAATCGCGTTTTTCAAGCTCGTTTTTCAAGTTCGAATTTTGCAAATATTTTTTTATTAAAATGATACCTTCGAACGATAGTTTTACACTTAAAGATATTTATAAAAATTTAAAAATTTAAAATAACCAAACACGTCTGGTGGGAAAAAATTACATTCGGTGTTTTGACTCTCTTGAAAAGTGCCAATTTTCACATTCGTAAGTTTAGCATAGTGCCGACAACATAACGATGTTTTTCTAAACTATAATACAATCCAAATATGAAGTGGACTGTAAGTCACATTGAATATTGCATTTGATTTCTAAGAATAAAAATTAGGTTTTTCTTCTCTTTTACATTATTGGGGAAAAAAACTAAAGAAGGAGAAAAAGAGGAAATTATCAATGGGGAATCGTTTCGATGAGAAACGTACTTCTGAAGGAAACTTTGTATGACATTGCGTCCTTGAATTGGACAGTCAAACTTTTTTCGTAGAACAATAAGACAGAAGGAGTGCAGAGCTGAAAGTCAATACTAATCTTTATTTCATATCTTGTCTTCATTATACTTAAAAATCTATGCATTGGCAAAAGAACTTTCACTAGAATACTAAAAACATTCGATGAGTAAAATAACATCTGGGCAAATTTATTCTTGACAATCATCCTGACTTGAAGTTTCAGATCTATACTTGGGATATTTTTGGCATTAGAACTTTTCTCTAAAAAAAAATTCCAATATTTTATTCTTTTAATTGGATATTTTCAAACAGGGATATTTTATTCAAAATAAATCTGTCAATATGTCAAGAAACAAGGAAGAAGCACAAATATTAAATTTTCTCCTACAGGAGCGGGAGAAGGGGAGGACGTGATGGTCCTTACAACTAGACATATATGGGCGATTCTCTGTAAATTCGTACTTGGCTGTCCGGACCGAGTATTTTAACAATAATAAATGTAAAAAAGTATTTTTTGCTCTTAATACAAGTAAAGCATTAATACTTTGTATACCAATCGTTTTTGGAGCGATAAAAATTTAATTTTTTTTTCTAGAAATTATCTAAGCACCAAAAACACAGTCCCTTGACTGTCCTGATGTCATAGTTGAACTGTTAAAGGTAGTATTTCAAAAAAAACATAATAGCATGATATAAATTTGGCAATTGATATCTAAAAATAGAATAATGAAACTATATTTTTTTATGAAATAAGGTCTAATTACGCATTTCTAAATACGTGAAATTGTCATGTAAATTCGGTCCGGAGTTTTTTCAAACAGTCCCCTACCATAAATTCAAAGCTTCAATAGAAAAAATCTGTTACTCTTGCAATAGTTTTTTGGCCTGAAGTTTAAAGTAACTAGTGTGAATTTGCTGAAATGGCCGAGTACGGTGTTGAAACGTCACTTTGTTTAGTTCCAGAGTCACATTTGTGCTGAAAAAGTATGCATCGTGATCGTTGCAAAAACAGTCCCCTGGGACTTGATTTTATTAATGTTAATCAGTTTAGTTATGAAACATATTAGTTATTAAGTCCACGATTAGTGCCTAAATCTATCGGTAGCTTCGTAACTAACTATTTTCCAATTATTTTGCAGATATTACTCAACAAACTGCAAATACAGTGTCCCCTGCCTAGTTATACTAGACAGGGGACTTACCCCTTATGATTTATCAGAAAAACAAACTTCAATTGGCCCGATTCGACTCAAAGTAATAGATTCATTTCCTGAGCAGTAATTTTAAAATAATACGAACATTTCAAAAAAAAAAAAAAACATGCCCGGACAGATTCTATATGGAAAATGACGAGTTTACAGAGAACCGCCCATATACAGGGGCGTGCGCGGAAAATTTGGGGCCCGTCACAAATGAGTGTTTTGGGGCTGATCTCCGTATTGTTTACCCCTATGCACCACTCAATATTCAACGAGTATTATTTAAGTTCCCTCCCCACTCCTCTCTCCCCCTCTTCAAACAGTTATATGCAGTGCAGTGTAAAAACTTGTTCAAACCATGGAAAATTTTTACAAACTCGGAGCTTCTGTGGAAACTAGGGGTGCGACATCGAAAGCAAAACATCGATGTTTTAAGACATCGATGTATCGAAATTAAGGCATCGATGGTATTGATATATCGACCAAAAACATCGATGTTTTCAAACATCGATGTTTCAAAACATCGATATTTTTTTATAAAAATTACTTACACATTTAAATGTACAGTAATACAGTAACTCCGCAATATATTGCGCTTCTTTATATTACTCAATTAGATTTATCTTTTGTCTCCTGAAAAACATCAACCATATGATATCGATGTCAATTATAGAAAACTTTTTTAGTGTGATAGATACTGCAACTGTTGATTAACGCATATTTTTGTTGATTGTTTATCGCATATTTTTATGATTTTTTTTTTTTTTTTTGTAGAAATGTAAAACACCGTTAACGAAAAAAATTTCTAAAGTAAAACAAAAACGATGTTTAAAAGTCGTTGACCGTAAATCATCGGTAGTAATTAAAAAAAAAAGCTATTTCAATACGATAGATATTGCAACTGTAAACGATGAATCTTTTTTATTGCATTATTTTTATTACTTTTTGCTGAAGTGTAAAACAAATATCCAAAGAAAAAAAACATCGCACTCGAAACATTGATCATTAAAAGACTCGACCTTAAAACATCGATGGTAACTATCAACGACGTCTTCTAACGAGATTGATAGTGTAACAGCTAATTGACGATATAACTTTTGGCCTTATATCTTGATGCTTTTGTTTTTTTTTTTTTTGCTAAAATATAAACCATCGACATTAAAAAAATAATGAAATAAATAAAATTAAAAAAATGGCGAAAGCAAATTAGAAATGTTTTAGAAACATCAAGAGCAAAACATCGAAAAAATCATAGAAAATGTTTTCTAATGAGATTAATACTTTAACGTCTGATTAAGTATGAAAACTTCTTTATACGTCTGCATATCGCATATTTTTATCAAGCTTTTTTTGCTGGATTATAAAACATCGACATCGATGTCGCAGCCCTAGTGGAAACATGTTTTAAATGTTTCCCAACAAATATGCTCTTTTCCTAGGTTTCAATATCATCCATTTGGGTTCCGTTCCGTAATTACTAGGTACATCAAGATAACAGCCACCCCCCTCCCCATGCATACCCGCTATCGTGTTAACATACAAAACAGTGCATAAAAAAGCTATAATAAGTTGGAGTAATATTGCCGTCCTAAACGCAAAAGTCGTATCTGCACTTTTCAACAAAATTGAGTTATCGACACCTGGTGGCTCTTTGGGACGTATTTTACCTAAATACAAAATTATATATAGGCAGGGATTCAAATGAAACAGCACTGCGATCGCTTCGAATTGCAATCGCTACTGGAAGTGAATTACATTATCATCAACTTAAATTGGCATGACGTCACTACGGGTGGAGCCAATAAGAGCTCACAAACACTCAGCGATCTCCTCTTATTCGCCAAGTAGGCTGTGACGTTTTATCTAGCTCGTTTTTCATGGGCAAACGTCACGCTGACGTCACGATATTTTTATCAAGAAACGTTCTAATGTAATTCATTTCCAGTCGCGATTGTAATTTGCGATTGCCTGTTTCACTTGAATTCCTGCCATAGTCATTTGAGAACGGGAAATATTTTCTTAAAAAATTCCGAAAAAGTTTCATCTGAATCAAATACATGGTGGCGCAAAACTTTAAAGAGTTCTATCTCAATTTGAACTCGACTGCGGATACCACTTTTGCACTTAGCACGGCAGAGTGCCGCAGCATACATAGACTTAAGTGCTTCCCAGCAAGATTTGTAAGTGCGCCCCCCACCACCTTATTAAATTGTGTAATTGTTTTCTTGTTTTCCATAGTGTTATTTTTCGGGATTGTACTCCCTCAAACCTCTCCCCCCACCCCCACGGGTTGCGAGGGCTGTGAGGGCACAATGTACGCCCATGGTGGAATGGGATTGCAAATAATGTGTGACATAACTGTGAGTAGTTCTAAAAAATGTTGATTGAACCATTACCCCTTTTATGCCCAGTAACCTAAAAACGGGACGCTTGTTAGTTACTGCATACACAGAGCCTGATTTACCGCAGGGGCACGCAGGGCACAGGCCCCTCCTCTTAGATTTCAGGGGGGCCCAAAATCCTCTTACTTTATCCAATGCCTCTTAAATACTAAATGCCTACTGTATGTTTTACTATTTTACTAAAATGTCTACTGTATGTTTTACTATTATACTAAAAGCCTACTGGGTATGTCGTCGTATATTTTTCTCTTAATAATTTGATAGCATGATTATTTTTTTTAAAAAGTTCGATCTTTGCACAAAACTTTTATTTCATTCTGATATTGTAAGAAGTTTTTTACTCGTAACACATAACTGATATGAGAAGGGGGCAGGGAGCCCTAAAATAGAAATGTGCCCCATGTCCAATGTCAGAATGATCGGGCTCTGTGCATACAAAAACCTGTAATGGGTATATCCTTTTACTAAAGCTGTTTTTCACAAGTTAAACAGTCCTTCTTGAGAAAACCAGATAGAACCACTAGTTGGATATCAGAGTTTATTTATTGACAACTATTTTCAGACAAATCAGTCAAGCAACGGTACAGCATGGGTAGCCAGGGTTGCCAGACGTCCCGGATTTCAAGGGACAGTCCCGTATTTTGAAATATTGTCCCGCGTCCCGGGGAACCTTGATACGGGACGGCTAAAGTCCCGTATTCTGGTTAGAAGAGGCATTTTACAAAAGGAAACATTATTTTCAGAAAGAAATGAAGTAAAACAGAAAATGAAATAGAGTGATAAGAAAATTGATTGAATTATTTTCCTGTTCTGAAGTAATGTTAGTGTTCTATTCATTTGGCTTAGAAATTATTATGACAATCATTTCAACAAACGTTCGTTGTAAAAGTGGTGTATCTCCTTGTGAATGATTTTACTATCCCTTATTGTCGAAAAGTTGTGACCTATTGAATATCCCTTTTTTAACCACTAGATATTGTTAAGAGGCTTATAAAACACAAAAATTCACCATTGCCGAATTTTAAAACACAACGGTTGATTCTTAATGATCTTTTTAAAAACCCAAGCGCAAAAAAAGCGCGCCTTGAAACCGAAACCCGTGACGTCAGATGGCAGTAACTTTCAGCCTTTCATCCATAAAAATTGGATTTTTGCTATATTATCGTTTCATTGCGTGATTTTCTCCTTCCGTTATCAATACCTTAAAGTCTACTAATTCACTATTTAAAACTGAATTTATCAAAGAGCAATCCAATACCCTGCTAGGGGTGATTGTTTTGATATTTTTTAGTGAAATCCGTAGTCAAATTTTTAGAACGCATCACTTGGCGAGAAAAAAAAATTTACGGCAGTGCAGAGCGAACAACAGTGCGGAAGCCGGAGAAACTGGTTTCTCGAGCTCCTCGCATCTAAAGCTTCTCGCTCTTCGCCTGGTGGAAAGTTCAAAAGCGCCAACGACTGCCGAGTGACGTCACAGCCGCTTGAAATTAAAAAATTATTTAAAAAAAAAACTACTTGTCGCAGCGCAAAAATTTTTTCGCCGTTGATGTTCATGTATGTTGCTCTATCATATAAAAATAAAATTGAAAAATCGAAAACTTCCCTATTGGATGTGTTCAGTTATTATTAGACACTAGATTGTTTGAAGCTTTTAATTTTAATCTTTTGAAATTCGCTTCGCTTTTATACTAAAAGATGTAACTAAATGTTATTCCATTTAGCAAGCAAATACGCGTTTTAAAAACGTGAAGATACATAATTTTTTCAGTGAGCGACAGAAATATAAGTTACAGTGAGCTTTTTGGCAACCTAAATACCATCAAAACTTAGAAAGAAATATTGCAGCAGTAAAATCAAGCAACAAATATGATTAAAAAAAAAGGTTTTCCCCAATAGATATTGATTATTTATTTTTTTTATTTGTTTTAGGTTAACTTCACATAGTAAGTTCGAGTAGTAAGGTTTAATTTTATGTCTACTCAATCAAAATTTTTGTTAATGACTCATTAAAATTTTTTTTGCATTCAAATTTCCCCGTTGGTACGTCTAACTTTTTGAAAAAGTCTACTAAACATTAGTCATCAGTAGAAGCGACTATATCTTTCACGCCGAGACAGGCCCGTCATTTGGGACATCAGGACGGTTGATCAATGGCTCCCCCCCTCCTTTGATTTTGGGAACTTAGTGTATTTGCATATAAGTGGCTTTGTTTTTTTTTTTGGTATAATTTACACTGAAATGTGGTATAATTTACCTTTTGCCCCCCCCCCCCCTGGTAAAATTTGAAACGACCTGCCTACATCAGGAAAAGGGTGTTAATAACAGGGAAATACTAATTTTCACAATAATTAGTGTTAAACCTTTTCCCATATTCATATTCATGACGAAAAATAACTATGCAGTGGTAAAAAACGAAGTCTTTATTTATATGATCATTGTGTATTTATTTTCTTCATTTATACTTGCGAGAAACATTTAATATTAAAGTAAAAATTCAACCTTTAGAATTCATCTCTCAACCACCTCCCCCCGAGCCTGTCCCGTATTTACAGTTCTTAAACCTGGCAACCCTGATGGGTACCCACAGAAAGTAAGTGTTTTTTGCGAACTTATTTTTCATAAGATTAAACTATTTTGAAATGATTTGCTTAAAATTGATTAGATATGCCACATTAGTTACTTTGCAAAAGAAAAGTCAAGTAAGGTCGTATTTTGCTCACATATCTGCAAAATATCCCATAAACAGGACGTTACATAACTTAATAAATATGGCAACGGCAAACTATTTCAAGCCTAAAATGTATGTAAACTATTCCAAGTAAGAGTTTTAAGCAGATAAAAATTGAAAAAGTTGTTAAAAAAAACTTGGGCATAAATATGTTAAAATAATGAAACAACAGCTAAATGCAACTCTTAACTATATATTTCTTTGTGCTAACATAGGGTAAGTGCTCCAGTAGTCTGCCAGTCTCCAGTAGTCGGTCACAATGGCATAAAACTCCTCATAAATAGTACATTTTTAGTTCAAAATCAGATATGGCGCATTCCCACATTCATGTACCTATCCTCAATCATCAACCAGCGGCAGTTAAGTTTTGGGTACTTTTTTTTTGAATTATTATTGAGTCATTTCATTTTGAATGGTGTGCCCGTCATCAAAGATTGCGATTCTGCTTATTTTTCAGCTAAGAGGACACGTCTTCTTAAAATGGCCCATTACACTTATTAATTTAATTCTACTGTAAATTTGAGTGATTTTTATCTTAATGGAATGTCTAACATAATGTTTCAATGAAAGAGCGAACTCCTGGTTAGACTCGATTAATTTTTGAAGGGGTGGCCGACTACTGGGTACAGAATTCTTCTGCATTTCCAATAGTCGGCCATGGTAGACTGACCACTGGTTCTAAGCAGTTCGGATGATTTATCCAGTGGTCGATCACATACTTAATGTAGCTTTTCATTCTTGATATAGGTTCATCAAATTAAAACTAAATTAACTTATTAAAATACACCTGCAATTTAACTGTTGAGTAAAAATACCTTTTCCAAAGTTTATTTTTCTTCAAAAATAGTAATTAAATTAAATATCTTAACTTCTTTTGATCACCATTTCGACATTTTATTGCTCCTAGTGTTGTAAATTTAATTCAAAAATTTAAAAAAGAAATTTTTAAATACGCATACGTTGAGTTAAGATTATTAGTTTTAATACTCATCTAGTTATTATCAAATGGTGTTTTAATAGTTTTTCTTGTCAAATTTTATCTTAAACTAATGAAATTGGCGAAACGAGTGATTAGACTTCTATTGATACTTATTCGGCAGTTAATAAACATTCTCCAATTATAAGAGATAAGATGCATTACTTCAGTAGTCACATTGGCTCAAGTTATTTAATGAGTGCCAAGCATGTAGTTATTCTTTCTTTTGCTATTATGCTTAACTTTTTGCTTTACCAATGGTTCAAGACCCCTGTGCTCTATTTAGGATAATTGTTTCAAACGTTGGTACATTTTCACTAATGATTCTCCCCAAATGTTTGACTTCTTGAGTTTTCTTCGCTAGAGGATTAGAATTGTGCTGAGTTAATTTCAAAACTACATGGTTACATTATTGCAAACTAAATTTTGGTTTGTTTTCAAGGTTATTCCTTGTTTACTAATATTCTTGTCGAAAGCTGTAAGATTACTTTCATGACATCCCGAGTTCCATTTACTTCCTTATTTCATCTTACTTCAATTGGTTTAAAACAAATGAACTTGCTTCAGTGGAACATTCTGTGCTAGATGAAGCCTTGATGGAGATTCCTTTCAGCGCATTTTTGAATGTACGAGTATTTTTACTTGCACAGTTTTGGAAGCAATCATTTCTGAAACTACAGTTTTAGTTTTATGTTCCGTATGTTGAAATTCCGTTCTAATGAATTGAACCAGTTAAGTGCCGACGTGTTATTGGTTATGAATTGTGTCGACTCTATTATTACGTCTTTATGTTTACATAAACAGTAAAGCAGTTTTTCATTTCTTGATTCTTTGGTCATTATCACTAAAAACTGCTGTTCAACTACAAAACTATTCCTGTTTTTTTTACTTCCTAAGCAAGTACATTTTGTACATTTTATATAAACTTCGTTTATTTTGTCCCTTCTTGCATCTTTAGTAAGTGCTGCTGAAATTCTTTTCTTCAGAAGCTTTTTTTTTAACTTTCTTTTAAGCCCAAACTACGTATACGCAATACGTAATACTTTGTTGCAACAACATTTATTTTATCTTATCACTTATTTCACAATACAAACATGGGCGCCCATATGTGAAATTTTAAGGGGGGGGGGGCTCATATATTTTCTTCATAGTTTACGCTTAATATATATAGGATCATTCCATTTTAAATCAACCAATGGGGGGGGGGGGGTGCATCACCATTTTTGATTTTGATAGAAATTTGCATATGCATTCTTTTTATTTCCTAGACCTCAAAAATAAAAACTACTTTTTTTTTTTTGAATTTACCCTTTGATATGCAAAATCCGTTTTTGTTGTTGGCAACAGGAAAATGGGGCATTTTGATGCTTTGTCTTGTAAACTATGATTTTTTTTCTATTAAAAATTTTGATCTCAAACATAGTTCATTGGAAAGCTAAGAAAACTCTTTGCATATAGGATATCAATAAATTTCATATTTAAAAAATATTATTTTTTCAAGGTCAAAGTTTGCGACTAAAATCTCATTTTTTACTACTTTTGAAAATTAAAAAACCCATGAAGGGTTCAGAATAACAAGCCATATTTTTTATCATATATTCAAACGAAACTGCTGCACAAAAAAACAAGAATCCGACCAAAATTGTCAGATTATGTTTGCCGTGTGTATGATAGTGACTGGTGGCTAGGAGAAGTGTTGCAAGTAAAAGTAGTGAATGTTGAAGAACAATACAGAATATATTATTTTCATCCGAAAGGGCCAGGAACGTCATTTAAAAAAATCAAGTGAGGATGACTAAACTTGGATTCAGTTGCAAGACATTTTGAAAATCTTGACGGCATCAGAAGTATGGTGTGGACAAGGAAGAGGTCACAATATCACACCTGTGATGAGCGAACATTTATCAACTCTTCTCTGTGAGACGAAACACTAAAAAAAAAAATAGTTCTACAAGAGAGCGTTTTTAGACGATAAAATTTTTAAATTATCTTATAAAAGTGTAAATATGTTACTTCATAACACTTCTTTGTCATTTCTATAATTGAAAACTAGCAATTCAGAATACAATTAAATTTCACTAAAATCTGAGATTAATTACAAAAATAATCGTGTTGCTTCAGTGCAATTATATGAAAATTCAGATGCCCATAGCTGCCAAGCGCCTTTGAATAACAAAGCAACTTTTGTTACATTTTTTTAATGTAAAAAGTACTTAAGATTCCACCAATAAAATGATTTTTACCTTACCCTCAAATGTATTTTTTTTTAGCGTTGAAAAATTTTTTGAAAATTTGCAACTTTAGGGGGGCATATCTCATAAAATGGGCAGAGTAACAAGCTAATTTTTTTGTATAATAAGTAACCAATATGAATATATGACATCAAAATAGGACTTGTTATTCTTTACCCTTCATGGGTTTTTTAATTTTGAAAAGTAGTAAAAATGAGATTTTCATCAAACTTTGATCTTGAAAAATATTTTTTTTTAATCTGAAATTTCTTGATACATAAAAAGCTCTCTTTCTTAGGTTTCAATTAGCTATGTTTGAGCTCAAAATCTTTGATAGAAAAAAAGTTATCTATATCTATATACTAGCTTAATACCCGGCGTTGCCCGGGTGCTTATTAATACAACATAGCATTCAGGGAAAAAAAGTTTGAAAGAGTTCTATTCATATGGGTATAAAATAATTTGCATTAATCTGTCTCTTAGGTACAAACTTTGAAGTAAACTAAAATATTACAGAAAGTTAAACGTTTACAGAAAAATAGTCTTATCAAAAGGTGAAAATTAAAGATAAATGTTGTCTGTGCTTTGCCGCGTCCACTGGCATGAAATATATGCAAATGGAAGTGAAAAAATTGCATCAATTTCACCCGCCAAATTTAAAATATTAACTTTTCTTTATTAATTGTTCCCACCTACAAAGTAAAAATTATTATAACTCAGAAATAAATCTATTTCTCATTCTGAAGGCTTATCTCCATTACAGACGCAACTGCTGTCGCATTGCAAATTTGAAATTCAAATCCGTGATTCTTTTTATAAAGTCCACATGAATTATGATTGTTTTTTACTCATTTCAATGCTAAAAGGAAATAGGTGAGCCTTAAATTGAAAATTCATTACTTTAATCGTAATCATTGTTGGAAAATACTCATATTTAAAAATCTTAAATTTCATCAATTTGAATGCTAAAAGGCCTATCTCGATTACAATATAAATATGCTAGATTCCTATAAAAGGGTCATTTTTTGACAAAAAATTTAAATTTGAGCTTTTTAGATTTTTTAAAATTTCAAGACCCCGCCTATGAGAATTCTAGGGCATCAAGGAACCTCTGTGTCAAGTTTGATGAAAATCTGACGCAAACTGTGGATTTGTATAGAGAACAAGTATATATACATACACTTATTTTTATAGATATAGATATAAAGATGACGGTGTTCGTTTGTTTGTACGTTTGTAGCCGCTGGCCAGAAGCCCCCACAGCACCTACAGACATGAAACTTGGCTCAAAAATTCGAACGTATCCCAGTACAATGCACCTCGAAAGCCAAATTTTCAATTTCGAATTAGTTATTTTTAAATTAATTAATTAGTCTCATTTTTGGTGTATCCGCCGTAGTTGAGGGGGGGGAACCTTCCCCCACCCCAAAGTATTATATATCACTGGAAAGGGGTTTTTTTTCTGAAAAAGAAAAGTTGTAGCACGTTTCTGTCCGTTAATTAGGACAGGAGATATTAATTAATCAAATTTAGTCGATTTTCAAGGCTTAACTCTGTACGAAGACAGAAACACTAGATCCATTTTCCATACAAGCTACTCTTTCTTAAGTGGTTTAAATTTACGTGTAGAGTTAAGCCTTGAAAATTTACTAAATTTGAGTATATCTCCTGTCTTTTTGATTTATTTGGCGAATTGTTTTGAACTTTAAAAAGACTTTTAGTGTAGTTTAAAAGGTTGTGGAGAAAACGGTAAGAATAGAATTTTTTATACGACATTTTAAAAGAACTTAATGCATTTACAGCTTTTAAAATACTGTGAGATGTATAGCTGTGATGCCTAATAAGTGAATTCGAGGTGTAATATAAGAATATATTCTTAAAAATTAAAGTTTTGTTGTGGTCAATAACTCTCACAATATTTTCAGAAAATTATAGTAATTAGCCCCCTATGATGAGAACGCTACTGATAGCTCTAAATGTTTAGCAACAGAAAAATCAAATGAAGAGTTTAATGTATTAAATAAACTCATGTCTCTAAAAGACTTCCAAAATATTTTTGGAGGCTAAATGGACAAGATAAAAACACCGAAATATCAAAAGGGAGTTTTAAATAATACATGACCGTTGTACAAAATTTGGCGCTTTTTTTTCCAGAATGATTTTTCTAAAAACTCTACCAATACTGAAATACTGACTGCAATTATAAGAAAAAATGCAAATCTGACTAATGTAGATAATGTGACAGCAGCAATAATTGTGATAACTCCTCTGAAAACTCCTATAAATTGGTATACGTCATCTACTTCAAACAAAACAACTCATTGTAGCAAATTTATCGATGATTACCAACAAAATGCGCCAAAAAGTGGGAGAAAATTTCTTAATAGGATAGACAAAAAAAAAAAACCATTCATTTTAGTTTCTGAGAGTTATAGAGCAACTATTAAAAACAATGAACAAGAACTGCAGCAAAAAGAGTGAAAAATAAAGAAAAGAAAAGAAAACGGAATGGACAAGCAGCCGTACAGAAAGAAAATGCTTTAAGAGAAGACTAGAACAAATAAAGAGAAGTCAAAAAATAGAAAAGGGAAAGATGGAGAAAGATATTGAATGCTATAGTGTTATAATATATTTAATGAATGGAAAATATATTCAGTTAACCGTATAATATCTTCATATAATGCTTTACTATATTCATGTAAAGGTATAATATTTTCCTATATATATGAATAATCCAGTATAACATTGAATGTTTACATGGCCAAGAACTGTATGGTTTCATAGCCAATAACTATGCTAAGGTGGCCAATTACTATCAATTTGACATTTTTGTTTTTGCGTTGACTTTTTTCTAATAATATATCTGAAAAAGTGTTTTAAGACAGTATGAGTAGTAAAATACATTAATATAGTATTATATGAAGTATTTTTTATTCATGCAGAAATATTTCATTTATTTTTTATTCAAGCATACAAATACGATGTCGCTAAAGTGGCACAATACTATACCGCTTCAACTATAATAATTTTTCTTCAGAGGGTTGGAGTGAATTTAAATTTATTCAGTGGACTTCCTTCCCATTTAAATGCACGGGCATCGCCGTGCGGGTACTGCTAGTATCTATATATATATAAAGATGACGGTGTTCGTTTGTAACCGCTGGCCAGAAGTCCTCACAGCACCTACAGACATGAAACTTGGTTCAAAAATTCGAACGTATCCCGCTGTAATGCACCTCGAGGGCCAAATTTTTAATTTCGAATTAAATATTTTTAAATTAATTAATTAGTCTCATTTTTGGTGTATCCGCCATAATTGAGGGGGGAAAACCTTCCCACACCCCAAAACATTATATATCGTTGGAAAGGGGTTTTTTTCTGAAAAAGAAAAGTTTTAGCACGTTTCTGTCCGGTAATTAGGACAGAAGATATTAATTAATCAAATTTAATCAATTTTCAAGGCCTAACTCTGTACGCAGAACTAAAACGCTAGAGCCATTTTCCTGATCAGCTGCTCTTTTGTCCCTGAAGTTACTTTGTGGTTTAAATTTGCGTATAGATTTGGGCCTTGAAAATTTATTCAATTTGATTAATTAATATCTCCTGTTACTTACTTAACTTTCTGTCTCTTATATTTATTTGGCGAATTGATTTAAACTTTAACATGACTTTAAGTGGAATTTAAAAGGTTGTGAAGCGCATTTGAACTAAAGGATATAATAATTTTTCTTCAGAGGAGGTTAAAGTTAATTTAAATTTATTAAGTTGACTTCCTCAAAATTCGGTGTTACCGAAAATGTCAGAATGTAACTATTATTGTTAAAAATTTAGTGATGGCTATTCAGCTCCTCTTCGCATTTGGCGTCGTAAAGTTTGGCGACAATCAGGAAATTTACCAAACCTCCCAGCCAGTGAAACACTACTTTCTCCAAATCAAAGAAAAAGAAAACGGTCTGGGAAGGAACAGTAGTTGTCTGCAGTCTAAAGAGTATTTTATTGCATGTTTAAAACATGTATTTAATGCCGCCATCACTAAATTTTTAATAATAATAGTTCCATTCTGACATTTTCTGTAACACCGCTATTCAGTTACTTTTCGTATTTGGCGTCGTAAATTTTGGCAACAATCGGGAAATTTTCCAAACTTCCCGGCCAGTGAAATCTTGATTATTTGAGGGTCACTGTTAGATTGTAATCACTTCAAAGAGATGGTACGAAAGACATTATATTTCTTCCCTTTTAATGTTCACATTAAAATCATGGAAGAATGGTTGTGGCTGATCTACCTGATACAATCGGTTTCCTATGTTAATAAATTTAGATTTGGCGACCAATTTTACATTGAAATTACGGTTAAATCGGTGAATTATATTAAATTTCAAGAGCAATATTGCTGTGGTCGTTGAGAGTTTTCGAAAATCTTGGCTCTACAGTTGTGTCAAAAGTTCCATTGAAACGTAAAAATTTTGCTAAAAATAAATATGTTCGTCACACACACACGAAAAGAAGAAAAAAGTCTTTAAAACTAAAATAATCCTCACATTGAACACTACAAACGGAAATGGCATTAAAAGTGTCATCAATATATTTTAAAAGGTCGTGGTGCACATTTGAATTAAAGATTATAATAATTTTACTTAAGAGAGTGGAGTGAATTTAAATTTATTCAGTTGACTTTCTTTACATTTTTTGCACGGGCATCGCCGTGCGGGTACTTCTATATATATAAAGATGACGGTGTTCGTTTGTTTGTACGTTTGTAACCGCTGGCCAGAAGCCCCCACAGCACCTACAGACATGAAACTTGGCTCAAAAATTCGAACGTATCCCAGTAAAATGCACCTCGAAAGCCAAATTTTAAATTTCGAATTAGTTATTTTTAAATTAATTAATTAGTCTCATTTTTGGTGTATCCGCCATAATTGAGGGGGGAAAACCTTCCCCCAGCCCAAAATATTATATATCGCAGGAAAGGGTTTTTTTTTTCTGAAAAAAGAAAAGTTTTAGCACGTTTCTGTCCGTTAATTAGGACAGGAGATATTAATTAATCAAATTTAGTCAATTTTCAAGACGTAACTATGTACGCAATACTGAGACACTAGGTCCATTTTCCTGATCAGCTGCTCTTTTGTCCCTGAAGTTACTTTGTGGTTTAAATTTGCGTATAGATTTAAGCCTTGAAAATTTATTCAATTTGATTAATTAATATCTCCTGTTACTTACTTAACTTTCTGTCTCCTATATTTATTTGGCGAATTGATTTAAACTTTAACATGACTTTAAGTGGAATTTAAAAGGTTGTGGAGCGCATTTGAACTAAAAGATATAATAACTTGATAAAATCCTACTTTAACCTCTTCCCGGCTTTTCCCGAGCTGGACTCGGGCAAGCGAAATGTTCCATTCTGGCTCATCCCGAGTGTAGCTCGGGCACTGTGAAAATTAACACTGCATAACCAGTCTTTCGCGAATTACTTCACATGTCCCTTTTATGGTTTCGGATGCTTTTATTTACTATTGTTGCTACTAAATGGCAGCACTATAAGGTGTTTTGAGCTGTAGATTTAAGATAAGAGTAGGCGCCAACTCCAAAGTATAATGATTATTTAAATAGATATTTTACATTTATTTTTAGGAAATGTTGAATGCGAATGATGCTATTATGTTTAAAAAGATATGTATGTATGAAAATAAGCATAAAAAAATTGACATTTTTTGATCCCTAATCCTGAAATAAAATGAGCCTGAAAGGGGTTAAGGTCCGGGTTTGGCGATTTTTTTCAGACTGTAGCTTAAGGTTGCAATCATTTAGCTTAAAATCGCCAAACAATCCAATCATTTAATGATAATTCTGTGGTTGCCAGATTTGATAATTTATCGCCGGACCTTAAACTATAATTTTTCTTCAGAGGGGGGTTAAAGTGAATTTCAATTTATTAAGTTGACTTCCTCAACATTCGGTGTTACCGAAAATGTCACAATGGAACTATTATTGTTAAAAAAATACTGATGGCTATTCAGTCACTCATCGTTTTTTGGCGTCATAAAGTTTGGCCACAATCGAGAAATTTACCAAACCTCCCAGCCAGTGAAACACTACTTTCTCCAAATCAAAGAAAAAGAAAACGCTCTGGTAAGGAACAGCAGTTGTTCGCAGTCTAAAGAGTATTTTACTGCACGTTTAAAATATGTATTTAATGCCGCATCACTAAATTTTTAACAATAATAGTTCCATTCTGACATTTTCGGTAACACCGCTATTCAGTTACCCTTCGTATTTGGCGTCGAAAAGTTTAGCAACAATCGAGAAATTTACCAAACCTCCCAGCCAGTGAAATCTTGCTTATTTGAGGGTCACTGTTCGATTGTAATCATTTCAAAGAGTTGGCGCGAAAGAAATTGTATTTCTTGCCTTTTAATGTTCACATTAAAATCATGGAAGAATGGTTGTGGCTGAGCTACCTGACGACAATCGGTTCCCTATGTTAATCAATTTAGATTTGGTGACCAATTTTACATTGAAATTACGGTTAAATCGGTGAATTATATCAAATTTCGAAGGCAAAATTGCTGTGGTCGTTGAGAGTTTTCAAAAATCTTGGCACTACAGCTGCGTTAAAAGTTCCATTGAAACGTAAAAATTTTGCTAAAAATAAATAAGTTCGTCACACACACACACGAAAGAGAAGAAAAGTCTTAAGAGTGAGTTAAACTTTATTTAGTTAATTTCCTTTACATTTATTGCACGGGCATCGCGGTGCGGGTACTGCTAGTAATTCATAAGACTAAGTATCATAAAAGCTGCATTTTCGCTGTTGCCAACAGCAGGGCTCTCACCAAGTCACTTTTTTCACTAAAAGTCACTTTTTTTTTCAGTCACTTTTTTTTTTCAGTCACTTTTTTTTTCATTGGTCACCGAAAGTCACTTTCGAAGGCCAAAAGTTACTTTTTGTCACTTTTTTGGGGAAAATGTTGATTTTGTCACTTTTTTGGTCACTTTTTTTTTTTAATCTGACCAAGTGACAAATATATTTTGAACTTTTCTTTCGACCATCAAAATCGTCGCTCAGTACCGATACCGTACGAGGGCTGGAGGAAGAAATTCTTTTTCCCCTAGATGACCCTATGGATGATGAAACCGAAAAAAAAAAAACAACAGTTCTTTCATTCACCTGTCCAAATGTTCCTCTTTTCCTGCCCAAGTCAGCTTTTTTTTTAATCATTTTGGACCGATTAATTTGCTTTTTATTGTTTTGGTCCGATTAGTGACGCTTAAATAGGAACTTGCAACCTGCGTGTTATTAATAATACATTCTTAAAACGGTTAGAAGTGTACGGGAACCAAGTATCAGAGCTGATAATAGGAGTGTATTATTATTTTCGTGGGTGGCCTCTTAGAATTGAGGAATTCGAAATGGCCCAAGAAAAAAACAGTTCCGTTGCACCAGTTCATTAAGCACTCAACAATCCGGTGGCTTACTTTAGAGAATACTGCCTTGAGAATCTTAGGCCAGCATTAAGGTATTACTTTTTGGAATACCTTCTTTCCAAAAAAAGTGAGCGTGTGACAACGGCAAGCTCTTACAAAAGAATTTGTTGCTTTATTGCAAACAAAAACAATCAAAGCACAGTTGTTGTTTGTGATCTCAAGTGTTGAGGTTTATTCAAAATTTAGCTTAATGTTCCAAAAAGAGGAACCTCTAATACATGCTTTATATGATAAAATTAGAAATTTACTTCTGATCATCATGAAGAGAGTTTGCAAAACAGAGTGCATTAGTAATGCTATTGAAAATGAAGATTTTTTGAATGTATTTGATAATGAAAACCTTCTGTTTTCACAAGACATAAAATGTGGAGAGTAAGTTGTTGCAGAAGTTAAGAAATTGCACAAAAGCGTCCAAAAAGGATTTATGCACAAAGCAAGAAGCCACTTTGTGGAATCTGGAAAATATTTAGTGTAAAAAGTTTTCCAAAGTGCAGTCCAGAATGTTAAATATTTCCGCTTTTTGCGGAGAGAAAAAATGTCCAATGAAAAGAGCGCTGAAGACATTGTCAAAATTGCAAAGTCACTGCCTGGAGCAATAAATTCATCCATGCTTCTTAATTAATGGCATCTTTTAGAGCCCCGCTCCACATTGACGTAAAGCAGAAACGTAAAATGGATTAAATGGTGTTCCTACGGAAAGTACACGGATTTTCGGTTTCGGTCGCGTTTTTTGCTGATGTGGAGCAGGGCCCTTACAGACTGAAAACCTGTCAATCCGTAATGATAGAATTGATCATTTTTGGAGAAATGTCTTTGAGATAAAAAATTCTCTTGGCGAAACAAAGTACCCAATAGTACAGAAAGTTGTAAAAAATTGCCTTTCTATTTCATACGGTAGCGCAGATATTGAAAGAGGTTTTTCTTGTTCTCGTCAAATCATTAGCGAAGATCGCACTAGTATGTTGGAGAGAACTTTAAATGCCAAATTATACAGGGTGTCCACTCCAATCGTGGACCAATAGCTAATTTCTAAACCGTTAGAGATAAGCATATAGTTTATTTAGGAAAAAATCTCCAAATTATGAAAGGAATTTTGGGTCTATTCAATGTTTTTCAAAAAATCAAATTTTGAAAGAGTTACGAAATTTAAATTTTTATACAGCCCCCCAGTCCTATCAATCATATTTAGTAAAACATTCTTGACACTGTAACGTTTAAAACTAAAAAAAAATCACTCTTCTACCACAAAAATTGACCGAGTTATGACGTTTTGAAAAATCAAGATTTTGCATTATTTCATGACGTCATCGAGAGATCGCTCAAGGGACCATATGCGAAATCCTTCAAAATCTTAATTTTTCAAAACGTCATAACTCGGTCAATTTTTGTGGTAGAAGAGTGATTTTTTTTTAGTTTTAAACGTTACAGTGTCAAGAATGTTTTACTAAATATGATTGATAGGACTGGGGGGCTGTATAAAAATTTAAATTTCGTAACTCTTTCAAAATTTGATTTTTTGAAAAACATTGAATAGACCCAAAATTGCTTTCAAAATTTGGAGATTTTTTCCTAAATAAACTATATGCTTATCTCTAACGGTTTAGAAATTAGCTATTGGTCCACGATTGGAGTGGACACCCTGTATATTATGGATACGTTAAAACGCTATAATTACGAAGTACATTTAGTTCCCATAACTAAAGAACTTCTAATCCTGCGCAGAAATGCCAATAATAGCTACAAGGAGTATCTTGAAAACGAAAGAAAAAAAGAGAACAGCAGAAAAAACTAGAGGAAGATGAGGAAAGGATGCTTTAAGAGAAACAAAATGCAATGAAAAATATGGAAGAGAGTTTAAAAAGCATCAAACAACTAGAAAGCAATTTAGCTCAAATGCAAAATAGCGAAAAAATCAAAAGAAAGTTTCCACAAAGTTGTTTGCAGAAGTAAATGAAAGATTGAAAGAAGGCATTCGAAACAAGGATTTCACGGAAATACAGCTTGCTCAAGCAATGATAGAGGGTGCAAAAACAGTCAAAACTAATGAAGATGAGCACAGCGAAAAGGCTTGTAAAATAGAAAAAAAATTGCAGAAGAGAAAGTCTTCTGTAATCACAACATTTTATCAAAAAAAAAATCGAAGAGCTTTTGTAAACTGCTGCCATTTTACATACCAGGGGTGATTGTTTGCTAAAACTTTTCCAGTATTTTCTAGAACTTCTAATTTTTAGTTTTAACATTTGTTTTAAAGTTAATTCTAATGTAGAAATTTTCTTGAATTCCAGCTACATGTGCTTCCTTTTCTGATTAGTTCTTTGTTTAATAATAGTTTGTTTAAATGTCATTCCATTGTCGTAAAAGCATTTTCAGCTCTTGAGTGATGTGCTAGTTGAAAGAAAGCTTACACTAGACTTTTCAAGAATGTATCTCATAGTATGAAAAAAAAAAAAAAAAACATGTATATACAGGGTGTCCACTCCAATCGTGGACCAATAGCTAATTTCTAAACCGTTAGAGATAAGCATATAGTTTATTTAGGAAAAAATCTCCAAATTACGAAAGAAATTTTGGGTATATTCAATGTTTTTCAAAAAATCAAATTTTGAAAGAGTTACGAAATTTAAATTTTTATTCAGCCCCCCAGTCCTATCAATCATATTTAGTAAAACATTCTTGACACTGTAACGTTTAAAACTAAAAAAAAATCACTCTTCTACCACAAAAATTGACCGAGTTATGACGTTTTGAAAAATTAAGATTTTGAAGGATTTCGCATATGGTCCCTTGAGCGATCTCTCGATGACGTCATGAAATAATGCAAAATCTTGATTTTTCAAAACGTCATAACTCGGTCAATTTTTGTGGTAGAAGAGTGATTTTTTTTTAGTTTTAAACGTTACAGTGTCAAGAATGTTTTACTAAATATGATTGATAGGACTGGGGGGCTGTATAAAAATTTAAATTTCGTAACTCTTTCAAAATTTGATTTTTTGAAAAACATTGAATAGACCCAAAATTTCTTTCGTAATTTGGAGATTTTTTCCTAAATAAACTATATGCTTATCTCTAACGGTTTAGAAATTAGCTATTGGTCCACGATTGGAGTGGACACCCTGTATATGCATGTAATTGGGCTGTTGCTTTCTTTTCATTGTCTGAGGACTATCTTAGTTTATAGAAACTTTTTTTGATTTTATTTACTTATTTTATAGTCAAAAAATCCCCCCCCCTGCTTTAAAATATAAGATTTGACATGAATATGAAAAATATTTTAAATTGTCAAAGCTATTTGTAGTAAATCTGCAGCCAGTTTTGAAAAATGTAATTCTTGTTTTGTATTCTTATCTCTCGTCTATATCATATCTGTTTCTCTTCAGAATTTTGTTTTCAGTAGAATCTTGGAATAGATGCATTATTTTTTCACTTTAGAAGTTTATCCTGCTGGATCAGCTATGATTTAAAACTATTTGTTTCTGGAATTTTAAGACTTTTAGTATCGGGAACGTTCTAAGTTAACTTATATTTGGAAATGTTTATAATATTCTTTGCAAATGCAATGCACCATTAATTTGGTTGATTGTTTTCAAGTGTTCTGCACATGCTCATTTATTATGTGAATATTTTCCATATTTTTCATTTTTTTTTTTTTTGTAATCAAGCGTTCTACAGAATATTTTACCTGCTGTCTTAGATTCCAAGTTTAGTTAATGTTTTCAAAATTGTTAGTATAGTCAGACACCCGTGGTATGTAAGCTTGTGGCTGTTTTCTTGTCGTGATAATGATAAAAATCTTATTTTCAAAAAGTAGAAATATTTTTGTTCATTAATGAAAGAATAGTTAAGCATTTTTCTACTACTTCTATTTTTGAACAGTCTAAAGGGATGTGGTTTGTACTTTTCTTGTTTAATTTCTAAAAAAAATGATGACACAGAATAGTAAAAAAATTTTTACTATTCTGTGTGTTCATGTTTCATAGTTGAAATAAAAGGCTTACAATTTTGAAGTTTTGGTAGATAATATTTTCTGTGAATGAATTTAAAATTGTTATTTATGTTCAAAACATTACAGGTAAAGTTTTAAATAGTGATAAAATTGTGTACTCAGTATTTTATTGGTAACAGTTTACTTTCGGTTGGTCACTTTTTAGTCACTTTTTTGTAAAAAATGGTCACTTTTTTCACTTTTTTTGGATCACATTCTTGGTGGGAGCCCTGCAACAGCAAAAATGGCCTATATGTCAAACGGTATATTTTTTAAATAAAATATTTATTTTTTTCAGGTCTGGGAAATTTTCATCAAAATCAAAAATAATGATGCAACAACTTTTTTAAAAATTTGTTTATTTAAAATGGAATGACTCAACAGCTAGTCCGCAGACATGGGGGAGTTTCCCATGCATATGCGGCGCCGGTTCATCCATGAATCTGCCTTTCTTTTTCTATTGAAGAATGTAGGAAGAGACACAGTGTTATAATTTTGAAAGCGATTTCAGTGCTGATTAGAGTTATTACAATTTGGCATTTTTGATAACTTATTCATTAATGGGTGAAGAAAAAAAAGTTTTAAATTTTTTCTGAATAAATAGTACTAAAAGCAGAACAAGTACTAATTTCCAAGGGGGGCTCGAGCCCCCCCTTGCCCCCCCCTTATGGGCGCCCATGAATACAAAGTTAAATCGTTTATTTCTCGAGATCGTCCTAAAACGGTGTCCGGGTTTAACAAGAGGAAAGGGTGGTTAATTAAATTGTGACAGATTGCGGCAGGGTGAGGGAAAAAAACAAGAAATATGAGTTTTCATATTTTGGTTCGCACAAAAGCATTTTATGTAACAACTAGCGGTACCCGCACGGCTTTGCCCGTGGTATAAAACTAAAACGTCATTTGGGAAAAAATTCATATCGCAGAAAGAATACTCAATTTTAGTTATAATTCAACTATAATTCCTTAATAACAATTTGTTTGAGTGTTATAGTGTGGTAGGGGAGGGTAGCTTGAATTGTGAAACATTGAGAAAAATGGATGGAGGGGGGGGGGGGCAAGTGTGTTGGGAAAAAAGTGTTATGCCATTTATACTCATACCCTTATGAAGCTTTTTTTGATGTTTAAATTATTTTCTTTTTGATATAGACATATTTTTAGACGTTATTCAGAAAAAAATACTTTTTAGCTCGCGTTTTTAAAATAAAACTGTTTTTAGGCAGCTGAAGTATAAAAATATTAATGTCCCGAGCATTCTGTGCTAATTGTACTGTCTAAAATTAATAACGGTAGAATGATAGAGTTATAGAAATAAGTAAAGCACATAGTGTATCAAGAAGTACACTAACATGATTATCTACACAAGTTGAGTACCAGAGGAACCACGAAAAATATGACCAGACTAAGTATAATGCATCGCTGCAGGCCCGTCATTTCACGTTTTTAGAGAGGGGGGAGGGACAAAGGGTGCAAACACAATGCAATTTCATCGGAAAAAAGCAAACACCACGCCCACTTATATATTAACTGATTTCTCAAAACCGGGGGGGGGGGGAGCAATTGACCCCCCCCCTTCCTGACCCCCCCAAATGATGGGTCTGGTTTGTTGTAAGTTTCCCTTTGGTTTGTTTTTTTTAATTCAACCCCCATATCATATAAGATCAATGAAAATGAAGTGGCCGACTACTGGATTCAACGTGGCCGAGCACTGGATTTCTGTGGCCGACTACTGTAGCATTTACTAGGGTTGACAACAGCTGGATTTTAACATATATTTTTTTTAATTTCTGAAACAAGTAGGTGATTCACTATCAGAAAGGTTCATTCTAAAGTTTTACCTTGTTTTTGTTGGTGTATTGATAGCTGAAAGTTCTAGGTTAGCCAAGATCCACAAAAGATCTCTTAAATGGCCGACTACTGGAGCACTTACCCTATAAAACAGTACAGTACACACTAAATTATTAAACGGCGGAGACTCGGAAGGAAACAGGAGGCGAGCATGCATAAGTGCTAGTATTTGTAACATATGTTACTCGACCAAAGTAAATGTTTAAAAAAAAACGCAAAATTTTCATCGAAACAATTACTTTATTCTGATACCGAGATTATTTCAGGAAAAAATCTGGATGACCCTAATTCTCAAATTCCCCACGCTGTTCAATACGAATGCAAAAGAAATCTCAATTTATTTCTACAAGAAACTCAAGCGTAATATTTCAGCTCTTAATTGCCGAAACAAAAACGAAATCGCACCATGAATTCAAAAAATCGAAGACAAGATACAAGTTAAAGTGAATGACGAAACGCCTTTCTCCAAATACAATTTAAACCAGTACAAAGACACCACGAAAATGGCACGTTCTATTATCTGCTAAAAAGTATCTGTTCGCAAAAGGAGGTCCTTTTTCCCATTTACTGTAACTTGTTTTCCGGACGTTCATATTGAAAAGTCATATTTCTGCCGAAGGACAGTTGAAAAGCAGAGGATTGAAAAAATGTCAATTACCTTTTCTTTGAAAATCAAGACTCCATATCGGATTTCCCGAATGACCAAAAGAATTCTCCTGGAAGGAACAAGCTCCAGACAGCAAAGTATTAACGGAAGATTCACGGAAGAATAGATCAAGTCACAGCACAGAACTTAAGAAAGTGTTCTGTCATTGGCCGACTGAAATCCTTTTCCTAAGAAGAGAGAATTTGCAATCATAAGAAAAGCGTGACGGATTTCTTTGAACGAAACTGCGAAAGATTTCAGCCTAATGAAATGATCTTCCATGTTTTTGAGGTATAATTTAGACATTTTTACGTGGTTAGTCATAGTTCTTGGTTTCTCATTTTACACACGACTAGTTCTTCATATTGCGATGAATAATGTATGGTATATGGAGTTTATGTTCGAGGAGGGGGGGGGGGGGCATTTTTGGCTTTTTATGAGTTAAAATTTATTTTACCGTAACTTCGAGAACTAATATTCCACCTATTACTGCCGTACTACCGCCAAAGAAATGGTTAAAATAATCAAAGACTCTTTTAAATATTTCTAATTAAAATTTCGTTCAAAGAAAATCCGCTTGTTAGACGGAAGGGGGGGGGGGTAAATTCAAATATTTTAAACTAGAAAAGAAATAAACGTAAATGAAAATTTCATCAAAACGTTTTCAACGATCTTTTATCACTTTGCTGAGGAAAAAAACTAAAAACTGCGTTGTAAGTTGCTAGTGAAAATTTTATTTTTGTAACTTCGGCGAAAAAAACCGCGGCTTTTCTGAAGGTTTTTTCTAAATAGCCAACCTTGTTTAGAATAGCCAACCCTAATTCTAATAGCCAACCCCCAGCAAATTTTCGAAATTTCTGCAAAAACTTAATTTTAGTCGAATTTTAATGATACATGTGGGAGGGATTCGCGGGGACTCTTCCTGGGAAACTCCTAAAAGTTCAAGCGATTAAAACGAAATTTAGGACCATCTTAAGTGCGGCTGGCGAGAGGAAGGAGGGAGGGGGAGACGGAAATCCCCCCCCCCCTGAAAATTTGTTCGTTAGCTTTTAAACGCAGTTTTTAGAAGATATTTGCTAATGTTGGAATAGGAACAGAGGCTCGAGGTACTCCTTCGATAATTTTCCAAAATGTGAACTCCAGGAACGCAATTGTATTTCAAATCTAATATCTTTAAACGAGCAATTTTTGTATATATCTAATATCTTTAAACGAGCAATTCTTGTATACATATTTATTTATATATTTATTTATATATTTATTTATTTTTCGAATCTCGAAAACGGCTCTAACGATTTCGATAAAATTTTGTATTTAGATAGAGTTTTGGTTTCTGAGTTCATCTACGTCGGCGTTTTTTCTGTAAGAACGCGAGTTTTCACAAAAAAACCCGTTTTTTTTGTGCCTTCATTGAAAGTTTGAGAAGCTTTTATTTCGCCATTTTCTTTATGATTACTTTCATTGTTACTGTTTCCGTGGCGACGACGTTTCGTTATAACAATTGGATTTCATATTTAATCACATCAGCGCAAGTTCAAATTATGGTATTTGGCAACGTTAAATTGTTATTGTTTTTGAAATGTTAAAGCAAGGCTTCACTAGATAACAAGCTGTTTCATTTATTCAAAAGCCATGGGATAGAAGCAGTGGTAATTGTCCACCGACATCTATTGAATTTTATGGTAACTTACAGTATATAAAAATCAGATTACTTTACTTTTCAAGTGCGATTTCAAAATTGAGTATAAAAGTGTTATAGTTAGTTTTAAAATACTTTTTTTCCTCCTCAAGAGTGTTTAGTAAGATATTTCAGGTAAAAAATCAATAAATATGAAACTCATTCTTAAAATATTAAGTTTCGAAACAAAATTACTTCTATCTAATATCTTTAAACGAGCAATTCTTGTATATATATATTTCGGATCTCGAAAACGGCTCTAACGATTTTGATAAAATTTTGCATTTAGATAAAGTTTTGGTTTTTGAGGTCATCTACATCGGCGTTTTTTCTGTAAAAACCGCGAGTTTTTGCTTTCATTAAAAGTTTGACGAGCTTTCTTTCGCCATTTTCTTTATGATTACTCTTATTGTTACTGTTTCATAGCAACCACGTTTTATTATAATGGATTTCATATTTAATCACATGAGCGTAAAATATAAATTTTTATAGTATTTGGCGAACGAGTTTTGACAACACGTTAGAATTATTATTGATTTTGAAATTTAAAAGAGATCGATCCAAATAAAGTTAGAATTGGGTGTGGGCCGCGATAGTTCGATCGGTAAGTCGTCGGAGTCGTAACCGAAGGGTCCCGGGCCGATCATATAGAGGAAGCCCAGCTGATCGAAGATCCACCGTCTTCATCAATGGTGGCTGGGGGACGTTAAAATTGTTCGTGGTCATAAAATCCTCCAAGTGAAACGATGCCTCTGGGGGATGCTGGGCCAAGGGTTTGCTCGGAACTTGGGCCTGGTTCAAAAATGAAAAGAGCGCTCTTCATGGCCGCATCCCGGTTAAACTACGAGTTGTGGTTGTACGGGAGGAACCTTGGAGTGTGAAGTGAAGAGAAAGTCAAAACCAACTGGAACAAAATCCGTACTGGTGCACTGTAGTACCGGAGAATAGGGACTCTGCATCCATATTCATCAGCTCCTCCAGCGCCTTCGGCGCCAAATGAAATGAAATTGGGTGTGATTTTACGGTGAGCATGGATTAAATATGGTTGTATTTTTTAAAACAAATTTCTGCTGTTTTAAATGCGTAATTGCAACCAAAGGCTTAAAAATGCTTTTTAACTTAATCTAAATAAGTACTTCGCATTTTAGAAAAAACACGAGTTTACAAACCTCTTTTTTTTTTTTAACCGAGCGGGCTCGGTCCCCAGGTACTATTTATTTATTTATATATATATTTATTTTTCGGATCTCGAAAACGGCTCTAACGATTTCGATAAAATTTTGTATTTAGATAGAGTTTTGGTTTCTGAGTTCATCTACGTCGGCGTTTTTTCTGTAAAAACGCGAGTTTTCACAAAAAACCCCGTTTTTTTTTGTGCCTTCATTGAAAGTTTGAGAAGCTTTCTTTTCGCCATTTTCTTTATGATTACTATCATTGTTATACTGTCTCTTAGCAACCGCGTTCAGTAAAACAACGGATTTGGGTCATTTTCAAAATTTGCTTACATTTGCTGTCCGGAGGTTAAAAAGACGATTTTGAAGCATAACTTATATTTTAAATTCAATGCGAATAATTATTTTCTGCAAGAAATACCCCCAAAAAAATTCTATCACTTAACAAATTATTGAAATTTATTTATTTATTTTTATATAAGTCTTCAAAAATGAGAATCAAGGCAAAAACACTTGTCCATTTCCAATTTTCGCAAGTTCAACTATTTTTTTCCTATACTTAATGGTCAAAAAAAATAAATGCGACATATTATTTTTATATATTGACTATTAGTATATGGTATTCATGATAAATATTGACAATAGTAATTTTATTTCAATAAGAAATGTATGAATATATTTTGTCCGGAAGTTCTTGTCAAGTCCGTTACCCTAAGATTATTTTAGCTAAAAAAGGTATTTATTGAAGTCAAAAGATGGTAACACGTATTCAGTTAACTTAACAAATTAGTGACGTAACTATTTTGTACCATTTTGTTTCCCTGAGTCGAGAAGTATTGCTGTGGCGTTTCGCACAAAATTTTTTCCATGTGCGTATTTTTATTCTTTGTCAAGTCCGTTACCAAAGATTTTAGTATTAATTTTTACTTTTTCTAAACTTTTACCCCTAAATATTGTTCATTATACAACTCTAAGAAAATGCATATTGTAGTTCAATTTTTAAATTCGACAACCTAGCCATAATTTGACATTTTGGTTGAAATGTCAAGTCCGTTACTGGTCAAATCCGTTACCAAATGTCAAATTCGTTACCATAGAGTTTTTGATCAAAATTTCAATCATCACAGACATCGTTTTAAGCTTCAGGGCGCAAATAATTTCAAATGAAGTTGGTTCTAGGCTCTATGATATAGTTTAAAAGTGAGATTTCACATTGATTTTGTATGGTAATGGACGACAATTTTCCTTGCAACTTACAGTTTTACAACAGCATTTGAATACTTAATTCTTCATCAAAGTGTACAACCAGTTACATTTTTACACACCTACAATATGTGACTAAACATCTGTTAGTATTTCTAAAAGAAAATAGCAAGTTAAAAAAATTACTTAAAAATTTTGAAATGTAAGCATATGGTGAAAATGACCCATTTCATATTTAATCACATTAGCGCGAGTTTAAATTTTATCGTATTTGCCAACTTTAAATTGTTATTGTTTTTGAAATGTTAAAGCAAGGCTTCACTAGATAACAAGCTGTTTCATTTATTCAAAAGCCATGGGATAAAAGCAGTGGTAATTGTCCACCGACATCTATTGAATTTTATGGTAACTTACAATATATAAAAATCAGATTACTTTACTTTTCAAGTGCGATTTCAAAATTGAGTATAAAAGTGTTATAGTTAGTTTTAAAATACTTTTTTTCCTCCTCAAGAGTGTTTAGTAAGATATTTCAGATAAAAAATCAATAAATATGAAACTCATTCTTAAAATATTAAGTTTCGAAACAAAATTACATCCAATATCTTTAGACGAGCAATTCTTGTATATATATATTTCGGATCTCGAAAACGGCTCAAACGATTTTGATAAAATTTCGTATTTAGGTAAAGTTTTGGATTTTGTAGTCCGATCGGTAAGTCGTCGGACTCGTAACCGGAGGGTCCCGGGCCGATCATATAGAGGAAGCCCAGCTGATCAAAGATCCACAGTCTTCATAAATGGTGGCTGGGGGACGTTAAAAATGTTCGTGGTCATAAAATCCTTCAAGTGAATCGATACCTCAGGGGGATGCTGGGCCAAGGGTCTTCTCGGCCCTTGGGTCTGTTCAAAAATGAACAGAGCGCTCTTCAAGGCCCCATCCCGGTTAAACCACGAGTTGTGGTATGTACGGGGGGAACCTTGGAGTGTCAAGTGAAGTGAAAGTCAAAACCAACTGGACTAAATGCGTACTGGAGAACAGGGACTCTGCATATATTCTCATCAACCCCTCCCGCGCCTGCGGCGCCAAATGAAATGAAATTGGGTGTGATTTTACGGTGAGCATGGATTAACCCTTTGATGTAGAATTTTTATCAACGTATTTTTCATACTTTGTTCATTACTCTGCATTAATTTACGGTAAAATAAGGGGAAAGTATTATATTTAGCATTTTAATAATTTTCTGGTTATGTAATACAGCACAGAACAGTGGTGTCCCTTTCTGCGTAAAAGGTAAAATATTCATGGGAAATCGGTGTTTCGTTCAGTAGGACACCGGTGTCCCATTTTTGCTTCAAAATATTAAATAAGGTTGTGTTTTTTTAAACAAATTACGGCTGTCTTAAATGCGTAATTGCAACCAAAGGCTTAAAAATGCTTTTCAAGTTTATCTAAATAAGTACTTCGCATTTTAGAAAAAAACACGAGTTTACAAACCTCTTTTTTTTTTAACCGAGTGGGCTCGGTCCCCAGGTACTGATATTATTAGACTAGCTGTTTCTCCCGGCATTGCAGGCCTTGTGATACTTTTAAACATTAGTTTAAACATAAGTTTCGAAGGTGACGCAAAAACAATAGGTGAAATCGTATGTAATCATAAATCAATTAAATATAAATGTATAACCGCAAAATAAAAACTGTATAAATGTTTCGTTCTTCATTAATAAGAAAGGAAATATTGTACCTCGTACCACCACTTTATATTTCTTTCTCTTAATAGAAACAAGAAATTACTCACCGATTTGTCAAATTCTCCACATTCTAAAGATTTTCCATTAAGAAATTTACCATTAGGAAAATTATATAAAAATAGTTTCTAATTTAAATTATGGCAAGTATGAAAAAAAAATCTATGTGGGTAACTCTACTCGTCATTTTTCGCACACTCTCGTCATTTTTCACACGTCATTTTTCACACGAACTCGTCATTTTTCTCACTCTCGTCATTTTTCACACGAAATTCGTCTGGGCATGTTTTTTTGAAATGTTCGTATAATTATAATACTATTGCTCAGAAAATGAATCTAAGATCATTCCATAGTGACTAACGTAACATTCAGAGCTGATTTTGTAACTGTTTTTACTTGTAACTTAAAGGATAAAAAATGTTTTTTAGTTATGCTGGTAGATTTACAATGTGCATGGTATCTATGTATCATTTCTGCTAGGAATTTAAAACAAAATTACTGACAGTAGATATTTTTTCAACCAAAATAGCAGCGTGACTAACGTAACATTTTTGCAACCCTGAAAATGAATGCTCATGTTGTGATTCAAAAATGTCTCAAAGTTAAGCAAGTGTTAAAAATTGAATTATATTGTTCAAAAATGTGTAAAGTTGACTTTTAAAAACATAAATCACATTTATTAAATCTTATTTTTTTTTAGTCTTAAGTGTCACTTTTACTCAAGATGGAGTGACCCTAGTAATTAGTACATCTTTACTTTTAATACTATTTTTTCGGCAAAAATATAAAAAAAAACAGCTCTTCTTTAGAAATTAATGAATTAATTACTAAAAATGTGCTAACATTTAGTAATTCTAATTCGCACTGAAATTGATTTCGCACTGAAATTGATTCGCACTGAATTGTTTGAAAAATATCCTGCTAAAGCATGAAGAAGGTATCTGAGCCCTCCACCCCAGTCCCTAAATTTTGCATATGTGTTGCCCACTGCCCATGCATCGTGATGACTTGCGTGCGCTCCAAAATCTCATTTCACAAAACAGAAACTAGAAAATATTCACTTGTTTGTTAATACCTCAGACTCAAAAAAAAAAAAAAAAAAATTTACAAACAATTTCACGTTGGTGTAATGGTATAGAAAGAGTTTCTTATTTATGTTACGACAATTATGAAGAATCTAACTACTATTATATATGCGAAAGTTTGTATAGATGGATGGATGTATGGATGTATGTTTGTTCCTCTTTCACGCAAAAACTACTGAATGGATTTTGATGAAACTTTTACCATAATGTAGCTTATACATCAGAATAACACATAGGCTATAATTTATAACGATATTCAAAAAAGTTCGATCGGTAGCGCCTTTTTCATTCCAACATAAGGTACATATTTCTCATAAATCAAAAGGCATTGACCAAACTAATTCAGTATTTAGTGTATGATCTCAACTCCCTGTCGAAAGCTAAAATTGCGGGCATCATTTCTTCTTTCCGTATTTAATGTTCAAGGATTTTTTCAAGTCAAATCATGAAGGTTTTTTTTACAGCTTCATGGAGAATATCCTGGCTTTTACCATGATTTGTATTTAAAACGTTTTGTAGTCTTAGTTGTGCAAGTAGAATGTTTATCCTTAAGCAATGTGTTTCTTAATGTGCATTGCTGCGTGAAAATATTATTTTTTTAGAATAAATTGTATTCCTTTATTAGTAAATTGTTCACTGTATCAATTATTTTCACAAGTTTAGTAAATTTGTCGGTCCTGCTTAATCGGGTAACGGATAAACGAATAAAATGTCCTGGAACTGGATATTTCCCATGCCATAGTCGCAATACTAAAGATTCCGCTTAATCGAATTCTCCGCTTAATCAAATATTTCTTGGAACCGACGGTATTCGTTGGAGCGGGGCCGACAGTATGTGTTTTAGAGTATCGGTAATGTAATCGCTTGAAGAGACTGGCAACTAATAAATGGATTGGGTTCATTATTTTCCAATTTAATGGAACTTTAAATACAACTTTACGGTATTTAAAAAAATTTGTTTGCTCTGACTGGGCGGGTACTTACAATTGGTCACTTAGAATCCAATCGAACAGGTATCTTGCCGAATTTGTTGCAAGAATGCAAGAATATTATAATAACTATATATGGGTAATTTTTTCAACTGACGCCAATTTTGGCGCCAAAGACTATGTAATAATACTTCACTTCTTACACGATATAACTAAAACAATTGTTGTCTGATATTTGCAGACTGCGCCAAAATCTTAATCATCAAGATAATACTCCTACAGTTGAAGAAAAGTTCAGGTTTTTTTTTTTTTTTTTTTTTGGCCGATTCCGTACGTTGTCATTAAAAAACTTTTAAAACTTACGTCAAAGCGCAAAGTAATCCGCATACGAAATTAATCAAACCCCAAAACTCAAATTACCATTAATTTGTGTTTTTCGCACAAATAATTGTCAAGTGCTCCCTACTAATTTCGAAATCACTTAGGACAAAAACTTTTAGCGTCATTTCATGGTCAGCAATATTTTCTCAGCATTAAATGACAATTTTTCTTTGACAAAAACTACTGACTTAATAATACTTAAGCATATTTTCATAAAGTAGGGAGGGGAGCAAAAGTATCCTAGGTATCCCAAAACAATTACCGCAAATTTAGCGACATTTTAAATCGTCAAAGCAGTACGTTTTGAGTTCTTTTAGTTTAGGAATAAAAAGGAGATTATAAATTGTTTCTCAATATTTTTACTGGCCCAGGCAACGCCGGGTATTTTTGCTAGTAAATAAATAAATATCAGCATTAGTAAACTTCGTTAGCTCCAAAGTCTCATTTCACAAAACAGAAACAAAAAAATATTCGCCGGTTTGCTAATATCTCGCGCCCAAAAGAATTCTAGAAATAACTTCAAATTCATTTAATGATATAGAAATACTTTCTAATTTATTTAACAACAATTATCAAAAATAAATCAATCAATTAAATGTCTACATCGGTAATCTCATCGTGCTAACTTCGTGTCCTTTAAAATCTCATGTTTGACTACGGACACAAGAAATTATTCCCCAGTTTGTCAAAATCTCACATTCAAAATACTATTTAAGATATGGACGATTCGCTGTAAATTCGTAATGGGCTGTCGGTCCGAGTATTTTAAAAATAATAAAGTGTAAAAAAAATAATTATCGCTCTACCAGCATGATTCCAGTCATTTAGAATTCATAACACTAAATTAATGGAGGCGATACTTAAAGGTACCGTCAGACAGTGGCGTATCCAGGGGGGGGGGTGCCAAGGGACCAATGCACCCCCCAAGATTTTGTAAGACTATAAAAATGGTGGCACCGAATTTTGAAAAAACATGTCTCCTTCATGAAAATATGCTTCAGGTTTTTTCAATGAAAAATACTTTATAGACACTGAAATATTGTCATATTATTTTCTGTTTTCGGCAAAGAGAAGCAAAACTAATTGTTATTCTGTAATTGTGGAAATGTAGGAGGAAAATGAGCGATGCACCCGCGCCTTATTGTTCTTGCATAATATTCATTTTTGTGAAAAAAAAAAAAAAGCAATAGTTGAGCAACGTTCAATAGAAAAAATTAAATTGAAATACTGCGTTTTTAAAGTTTCACCATATTTCTTGATTTTTTTCCTTTCTCATCACAGTGTCGATGTTCGATGTGCACCCCCCAAAATCAATTCCTGGATACGCCACTGCCGTCAGAGCATTAAAGATTAAACGTACAGAAACGGTTTCTAATTTGTCCTACGACATTTACCAAGAATAATTAACAAAATTATGTGTACATCGGCAATGTAATGTCTCCCACTACACTTTAAATACTCTAGAAACTTAGATGGATACACTAAGATAAATGCAAGAAACAAATTACTCTCTCCTTTGTAAAACTCACGCTCAAATCACCGCCTAGGCAAACAAATTACAAATTCCGAGAAACGCACACAAACTATGAGCTATTGATGGCTGATTGCAAGGAAGCTTTTTAAAGTCTTCCAAAATCTTACAGTAAACAGACAAATTATTCACGGATTTGTTAAAAATTATTTAAGAAGTAACTTCACATTTATTGCATGGTACGAAAATAGTTTCTAATTTATTTTATAACACTTACCTATGTTACGTGTACATCGGCAACGTAATAATTCGTACTGCACTCTTTAAATATAGAAACTTAGATAAATAAACTTAGCAAGAAACAAATTACTCACCGCTTTGTAAAATTTCCACACTCAAATCATCGCCGAGGCAAACAAATTACAAATTCCGAGGAGCACGCATAACCTGTGAGACGTTGTTGACGGTGATTGACAGGAAGCTTTCTAAAATCCTCCAAAATTTTATTTCAGAGTACAAAGCAAGAAACTATTTACCGGTTTGCCACATTTTCCCACTCAAAAGAATTATTTAAGAAATAATTTCACGTTTAATTAATGGTACAGAAATAGTTTCTAATTTATTTTGCAACACTAACCAAGAATAAATAACTAAATTATGAGTACATATCGGCAACGTAACACCTAATATTACACTTCAAATAGAAACTTTGATGAATAAACTTAGCAAAGAAACAAATCACTCACCGTTGTATAAAATTCTCACACTCAAATCACTGCCGAGTTAAACAAATTGCAAATTCCGAGAAGCACACACAACCTGTGAGGCATTGTTGATTGTCAGGAAGCTTTTTTAAAAGCGGCCCTCAGGTAAGTGATATTATTTCTTTTTTTTTTCTGGTCGCGATCGCCAGTCGTGCTCTTTGGCTCCTTTGTCACGATGTGACGTTTATCGACAGTTTTCTTCCGTCAGTTTTAGGATTTTTCATTGGTGGATCGCGTGACGGAGCCGCCCCCTTTTGCGCGCTACCCATCTTCTTTTTTAGCCTGCGAGGAAAAATGGGCAGAGTCAGTGACGTCACAGAACGTCTTCTGAAGAATTTTCAGGAGTCAGAATGAGCCTGAATTGAAATGCTTGGAGGATGAAGGGGCTGAATTACATTTAAAAAATGAACACTGTACAATGGCAAGCAATGGATACAGCTAAGCATTTAAAACTTGGTACATCAAGCAGTAGATGTTAATAACATCAATTTCATACGCACACTAATGACAAAACCAGAAAACAAAAAAGCTGCAACAACTTCAACAATTAAACTTTGAACTTTAATTACTCGCAATTTCTGTTTTGTCATATGACCCATTCATCTCCGAAGCCCTTCAGTTGTCTTCATAAAATAAGAGGGTTAATGGTACCCTTCCAGTCGAGCATGGAACACAGGGTCGAATTCCAGTCCCAGATGCATAAAAGAATCAAACTAAAATTTTAACGAGTGTCTAACCTGCCACCTTATCTACAGTGGTCAGAGAAATCTGACCAGGACAAGGAAGTGCCAGGTTCGATTCCCGGATCGGGCAGAGATGTATGTCCTCTCTCTCCTGTTCTTATCCTTTCTTTGTGTGAATGTGCTGTTGTGTTGGGAGGGGCTACCTACTAGGGATGCACCGATAAGTAAATTGGCCGATTACCGATTACCGATTAATCGGCTGAGCCGATTAATGATGAGGGTAATTGTTTTTCTGCTACCAATTTTACCATCACTGTTTTTTTATCTCTTATGCAATTCCAAGTTTAGAAATAGTAAGTAATTTATTTCTGGTAGAAGATTTTTTTTCATTTTCCTAGCTTTCACAAAATAATTTCAATATTTTATCAAATTTCTTAGAACCAATTTTCATATTTGTGTCATTAATATTATTAACACATTGTTAGTTATGTTAATTGGAAATAAAAATTTATAAAAAAAAGGAGGGGTGGGGGAGTGTGTGGTGAACACTCCAATTTAGGAGTACTTTTAATTCATATATTTTAGTAATCAGTAGCAATTTAATTCAATACTTTTATTCTTTGAAAATTAGAGGTTATGTGAAAGCACTGTGCTAAGGAGAAAACGATCGCCACATGAAAAATGTTGTATCATTGTCTATGTATATTTATTCAAAGTAGGAGAATTAATTTTAAAAAATTTTTATATAATCTGTGAGGATTATTATTACTGTTAATAAAATTATTCGTCATAGTTTCCTAGTGAAAGTATACTTTAAACAATAATGTCTGAAAAATATTTTTCAGCCGATTAATCGGTCCGATTTTGCCGATTATTAATAATCGGCAAAGTGGCCGATTAATCGGTACTGCCGATTAATCGGTGCATCCCTACTACCTACCTTTTAATCGGGTTTCTATGGTATGTGTGTAGTGTGGAAAGTCAGGCTTCACACCAAATGACGGCACTGCTGGAAAAGTGAAGCAGCGCACCTCAAATTGCCAGCGTGGCTGTCACAAGACTATAACAACAATAACAACAGCCAGAATCTAAAGTATGACACAAAAAACATCTTCAGACCATTTTCCGACTCCACGCAAGGACGGATACAAGGGAGGGGCGATGGGGGCGATCGCCCCTCCCTTGAGAGACTCTTGTCCAACATTTTTTTAGATTTTGAAGATCAAAAAAGGCAATTTTAGTTGATCTTTGATGACAATAAGGATAAGGGTTGGGAATTCCGGGCTATGATCTAGAAAGTTTTCGAAATGGAAGACCAAAACATTTGTAATCAATATATGTTGACAAGGATGCATGGCGAAAAAAAATGGGCAAGTAAGAAAAAAAAAACAATCGCCCCTCCCTTGGAATATTTCTGGATCCGCCCTTGCTCCACAGCCATGACAAACAAGCAAACCATCAACAACATCAGTATCAGGCTGGTCATTTCGACTTTTTCTATAGGTAGGGGAGGGGTGAAAGTGTGAAAACTCAATGCAAATTTTGTCTAAAAAAACTCCACTTATACCTATAAAAATAATAACTTTTCTGTCCCACCCCCCATATGATGAGGCTAATTATTAAAACTAATTGCTTAATCAGCTCACATGAACAGGGGGCGAAGAAGGGGAAGGAGGGCATAGAGTGCAGGCTTAGTTAGTGGGTCTCAGTTTAAAGGGAAGGGAGGGGGGGGTCTCGTTCTCGGCGAGGCTTTCTGTAGCATATGAGGAGAAGGGATTGCGCCGTCGCATTAACGGGAAATGAGCACATTTGCCATAAAAGTGAGAAAGCAAATGAATTGAACCGAAATTTGAATGAAAATTTGACAAATAAGGAATGGCCGAAATAGTTTAAAATTATCTCAATTCTTCAAGTGGGCAGCAGAGCGAGAAAAGTTCTTGTATATCCCGTGTAAAATTTTTAAAAAATTTATTGCCCTGGTTTTGATACTAAATACCTGATTTAAGGTTTTGCTTCCAGGGTGGGTCACGAAAGGTCACTGTGACCTCTCAAAAATTGCTTATTTGTCTGATAATTCTCAAAATTTGGAGATTGTATCGCAACTATTTTTTCTTTGATGCCCAGATGCAGGTACGTGTCTGGTTTTATTCATTGGAAAATTCGGCGTTTCACTCACCAAATGGAGAATCCCCCCACCCCCTCCTTACTGAGTTAAGTTCGGAGTGCCCCTGTTTTATTCACTGATACGAATTCCCCTTTCAACAGTGGCGTACCTAAAGGGGGATAGGGGGTCAGGACACCCTTCCCACGAAACAGGAAAATTATATCTATGAAAATTAGAGCAGATATTAGTTATGGAGGGAGCAAGTCCAATCATTAACTGCTGAAAAGGCTGAAAGGAAGATCTCAAGTCACATGGTTCAACATCGGCGAATGAGAGACATGTTTCGCGTTGAACAAGTGAAAGAAACATGATTTCTTCCAACACCCCTGTTATTTAAAATATGTCACGTGACCTGAGATCTTTGTTTCAAGAATTGAAGACTTCACTCTCTCTACCTTTATTCCTTCTCGATGGCATGAACACACATGTAATGGCCTAAATGCGTGATTTTCGACCTTTAATTTAGAAAATTTTTGTATACCTCCCCCCCCCCCAAGGGCGGATCCAGAAATTTTTCAAGGGAGGGGCGATTGATTTTTCTACTTATTTTTACTCTGCATACTGGTTTATAAATATCGATCAGAAAGGATTCATACTTCAATTCCGAAAACATTTCCGGGGAGAACCCGAAACATTCATCCCCTACTTCATTAAAACTTGTATAAAATTGCTTTTTTTAAGACTTCAATATTCCCGGAAAGAGTCCCCAAAGGGAGGGGCGATCGCCCCCATTGCATCCGCCCCTGCCCCCCTCCAACCTACGAAACATTTCTCGCTTCCCCACTGCCTTTCTTTCACTTAAGATAAACTAAAAGCCCTACTTTCTACCTTTTATTTCCCCACGAATAAAATCCATCATCTTGGGGACACAAGCCATTTTCGCTTTGTCAATAAATTCTCGGCACTGCCGAAGTTAAATACTCCAGGTATCCTCTTTCTGAAGACAAAGCTGGTCATTCTGGTGTTTGTGTTACCGCCAGAAATACTAAGGCAACCATTGTTATTCCTTCGATTCTACTCCCTGGGAACGACCATTTAGGTCATTATGTTTCACAGGTGTATACAAACTGTCGTATTTGTTTAGCTTTCGCTTTATCCATAATTAACCGAGATTTCGAGAAATAAAGACACTAGCTTTTTTTGTTGTTCGTGGAGTGATGAAAGTGTAATATCTGGTTGATTGATTTGCATTATTGCAGCTTATTGAAGAATATTTTTACGCGTTAAGTTTTTTAATTTGATAGTGACTTTGTTTTCTTAATTTTTTCTGCCCCCTGTGTAAATGAAATGCTTTTTTTTAGCGATTTCACATCAATAGTTGAAAGAGTCTTGGTTTCTAAATGGAATAAACAAGGTGTTGTTACGATTTGTTTTGTTTTAATAATTAAAAAAAAAACCTTTTAAATCAAGAAATGACTTAGAAGTAATAATAGGTGAAAAAAGCAATGAGTTCATAAGTTTTGTTCAATAAGTAATAAAACTCGACTAACCCTAACCACGATTTGCCCGAACTTGGTAACTTTTCAAATAATGTTTTATTGGGACTGGGATTATTACAGCGTTATGATAATTTTATTTCGTATCAATTTTAATTGGGCATTAGTAATCAGGACATTTTTGTATTTAGACGAAGTTTTGCTAAAATCTTCATCTAAATACAAAAGTATTAAGTTCATCTACTCAGGCCTTTTTCCTACAAGAACGTGGATCTACCAAAAAAAAAAAAAAAACTTTTTATGTAAAATTTTCTTGAATCAAGCTTTGAATGAGAGCAAAAGTGCAGACGATTTGTAACCGTGACGAGGGAAATCCCTCTCTAAATAAATATTCAAAACGACGAGCTAGATTTATTCTCGTCGTGGTGGTAATCAGAAAAATCAAAGGAACATCATCCTAGATCAAGTGAGATAAATAAGCAATTTGTGATTGCTCAAAAACTAAAAAAATAAATAAAATAAAAATATCATTCAAGCTTTGAATGAGAGCAAAAGTGCAGAAGATTTGTAACCATGACGAGGGAAATCCCTCTCTAAATAAATATTCAAAACGACGAGCTAGATTTATTCTCGTCGTGGTGGTAATCTGAAAAATCAAAGGAACATCATCCTCGATCAAGTGAGATAAATAAGCAATTTGTGATTGCTCAAAAACTAAAAAAATAAATAAAAGAAAAGTAAAATAATAATAATAACAATAATAATTTTAAATTTGACATCTTGAAACCCAATTATGGTCTTCACAAATTACAAATTGCGATAGGTGTTTGAGTGAGAATGTTTGTGAAATGTTAGGCTTTTTGTGTGAATCAGTGTGTGTGTGTGCGTGGTTGTGCAGGCATGTAGGTGTGCGTGCGTGCGTGTGTGTAGAGCTTGAACGCCACCACCCTGGAGAGGCGGAGGCCCAGGACCAGAGGAGTGGTCCCGCGCCTGCAGAGGCGGGTGGAAAGTTGTGATCTCTCAGAGGCATCCAAACAAAAATCAAAGAGAGCCAACGGAGGTCAAATAAAAGAAAAAACAATTCGCTAAGTGCTTTAAAAAATGTACAATTAAATGCGCAGCAAAGGGATGACGAATAAGTGAGAGACATATAACATGGAAGTGTATGTTTTGGTCGAGCGTATGTGGCCTACATATGTCCGAAGAAATAAATTCCTTCAGACTCATGCATAAATTTCTCATAGACTGTCTGATTCCGGGAAATTTACACACAGTATTTCATTTTCGCCTCTGTCTGCACGATAGAGAAACATTTTACTCAGTCCGGATTTTGATTGACCTAAAATGTAGAAGTGATTTAAAACAATACTTTCCATTTATCAACCTTTCCTGGTCCGTTGACTATTTAACTTTGATAAATAAATAATTAAATAAATGAACGTCAGACTTGTTTTTAAAATAAATTTTAGAAAAAAGAAAAAAAAAACTGAAAGAGATATATGAAATAATAACGTACGTTATTTAAAACCTTCTTTTTGTCATTTACGTTCAGTAACATTGTGATGTAAATATTACACTTAATCATTATAACTATTATTATAATTAATACAAAGTGTTCCGTTTTCACTTGTATGACCATTACTTTCGCAACTCTTCGTCCTACACTTCCAGTGGCGAAAATGCTAAAAATGAAGTGCAGAGTTAATGTGTTAACACTTAACAGGCCCGTCATTTAGGGGCGGCAGGCCCCCCCCCCTGACTTTAGGAAATCAATGTATTGGCATATAAGTGGGCGTGGTTTTGCCACTTTTTAGTAAATTTTACATTGTGTATGCACCCTTTGCCCCCCTCCCCTCCGGAAAAATTCAAAATGACGTCCCTGTGTGTTAAAAGTTTGAAGAAAAAAAAATATACAGTCGACGCTTGATATAAAGACCATCTCCGTTCCAAAGAAATAGGTCTTTATAACGGGTGGTCACTATAACAGGTAGAATTTTTGTGTTTCGGGAATCAAGTTGGGGCTTTTCCCACTGGTCTTTATAATGGCATGGTCTTTATAACGTGTGGTCATTATAACGAGCGTCGACTGTATATGGAAATTAAGAGCATAAAAAAGCTTTTCGAAACAAATAAAGTTTGATATTAAAACGACTAATATTTACCGAGATATGAAACGCAGGGTTTTGTGACTTACACCATTTTGCACTCGATGGCACTAATACAGATTTGGATAAAATATATCTGCTTGAGGTTTCAGTAGAATGACAATGACAACCAATCATTTAATGAAAAGACGACACGTGCCGATATCATTTTCTTCACGGAAATATAAAACGTTGAGCTCGATTATCTCTTCGAGCTTCAAGCTCAAAGATTTCAAACTTTTTGAATTTGAATTATTTTTCAAAGGAGATTTTTTTTTAAATTTAAATTAGGGGACCCGAGGTCCGTGTGAATAGTTATACATTTCATATTTTTGATTTTTTTTTTTAACTTCAAACTTTTAATATCTTATAACTCTGAACCTCATGTTGAGATTTTTGCAATTGGAAGCAGGCATCTAGGACGAAACTAAGGCCCCTATATAGACGAGCCGACGCATCAAGATTAACCCTTTAAGCGGTCAATTATTTTACCAGAAATGCTTCCAAAAAAGGCATATTTTTTATTGCATATAGTTAAGTGCCATTCTTAACAGAATAAGAATATTAAGAATTTTTATTTATTTTTTTATTTTTTCGTTTTCAATGCTTTTACTTTTTTTTTTTCAATTTTGGTCACAAAACCCCGCAATATTTGCTTTTTTCAAGTACATTCTGCATGCAGTAATGAATGGTTTACAAATTATGCAAAAATTTCTCTCACACTTACTGTAAATTTTGAGGTTTACAATTTTCCGAACAGTTCGGGCAAACCCAGAAAAGAAAATCTGAAAATATCGATACCCGTACTCCGTACGGGCAAACCAGATGAGGCCAATTTCGGGTAGCACGTACACCGTACGGGCAAACTGCGTAAAGGGTTAAATTTGACCACTTTGGATCCAGCGCGTGTTTGAGGGGTTTCTTTTTTGGCCAGTTATCGCTTTTTGGTAATTTTTCACGTGAATTTAATAAGGCTCGACCGATGGCATTTTTTGGCCGATGGGCCGATGCCGATTGTTGGCCGATTGTTCAAAGTTGGCCGATGGCCGATTTTTTTCCTTTTCCATCGGCCGATGGCCGATGGTTAAAAAAAACCAAATTATTAGAAAAATAAATATTTATAAGAGATATGATGGGTCATATATTCATTTCATTCTAATTATTTTTCAGTCATTCAGATTTTGGGCCTAAATTTCTATTTTACTACCACTCGACAAAAATTATATGAGAGAGAGAGAGAGAGAGACGCAGTAAGTTGAGAACTCATTCGTACCATTTGTACTGTTAGGTGTAGTCATGAAGATACTTTCGTAGCTGTAATCCGATGTTCCAAATGTGCTTTTTACTTTTACTTTTTCTTTTTCTGACTATTCAATTTTAATTTCAATGCAGAATAATATCTTAAATTGGTGACAACTGATCTATATCATCGCAAAGAGTTTCCATATATTATTTCTCTAAGCCGAATCCTATACCCGGTCGAAACTCGCTCATTTCTTTATCGAATTGCAAGAAAATTTATGATTTTGAAGCTTATCCCGCGGGCTATTGACGAAAATTAGACCCACCCTCTAAAAAGTGTCGGTTCGTTTTTTATTCGAACTTCAATTTTTGGGCACAAAATTGACTCTATCTAGCGAAATAATTGTCGTATCGTCTCCATTTTGATTTCATTCGAAAGATTAAAAAAAATGCGTTCTTTAGAACGTTTCTCCGCTAGCGCCGCGTAACGAGAATCTCGAAAATCCACGTTTAAGCGACTTATAAGCGATTGAAGTTTGAAAAAGTTAAATTTTTTGCTCAACTGTTAAAATTGTTACATTGTTGTTCAAATCAATTTTAAATGCGACATTTCAAGCCAAGGCTTAGCTCGGTAAACCTTAATTGTAACTTTTATTGTTTCAAAATACTATGGTAGTTTTGCGATAACGTTAGTATTTAGTTTAGTAGTAGCCTAGGGTATTTGATTTTAATATAGGGTATCACTTTTGTAGTAGTTGTAAAAGTGAACGTGTCTTTGATCTCTTTGAAAAGTTGTCAGAACGACGGCAGTAGATGGCGATGTTGTGCATATGAAGCCAATAAAAATTGTCGTATTAAATTTTAAGTTTAGAGTTTTTTTTTTTTTTTTTTTTTTTGCGGAATTCCGCACGGGTCACCTAGTTTTATAATTAACAAAGAAAGATACAACAAAGATGGAGAAAAAATAAGATGATGAATTTGGTATCGGCAGGGCAGTATTTGACAAAATTCCTATTGAAATTGTCGATATTTGTAACATGAATCTCTGTAAAGCAGTTCCTTCCGCATTGGTCCGCAATATATTCTTTATTCATGAATTCCACGTACATATACGAAAACGTTTGAGCGTTTGAGATAAAAATTTGAAACGGATACTGTGTTTAGTAATAGGCAACTGCTTTATTGTTTAACATAAACATTAAAAAAAAAGACTTCAGCAATAACATGTGGATTTAGATATACACCAAACTTGGTTAAAAAAAAAAAAAAACTTCCTATTATGTTGTTTATCATTAAAAAAAATACTGAACCAGTCAACAAATTACATTGTGTGAGTGGAAAAGTTCTTTAAGATATTTGTAAACCATAAAGTTAAGCAAAACAAGAAGTTCCGTCAAGAACTAAACGAGCCTACTTTTCCGTACATCGACATCGGTATTCTAGCATCTGATCAATATTCTTTTAATTATCTGAGACGACAAATGATATCAAACGTACCTTTTTAGCACCTAAAGCTGATTTCTAAAAACCAAATATACAGATTTCATCTGATGAACTATACTACACAGCAACTTAAGTTGACACTGAAGCAGGGGCGGGTCCAGAACAAGCTCTCGGAGGGGGCCATCCTCTGTGTATGTAAAAAGGGGGAAGAAGGGGGGGGAGGGATTGGTTTATAAAAAAAGTGCTTTGGCAAAAACTTCTTCAATAGTTAACTATGAAATTTCATACATTAGTTATAAACAAAAGAATGCGGTTAAAATCTAGATTTCCTAACATACAAACATGTAAATTTACTTTCATTTGCAATTTTGAAGCAAAATAAAACTACAAGACAATCACAGTAAATATTAGCCAACATTAATCCATGTCTAAAATTTAGTGAGTATTGTTTATAAGTATCAGTTGATGTATGACTGAAAAAATACCAAACAAGTTATGGTAAATACTTTAACAAAATATAAAATAAAATAAAATTCGTGTTTAATTAAGTTTGAAAAGCCAGATTATATAACTTTCATCAAAGCATGAAATTTACTTATATTAAAAAAAATTTAAACAAGGAAAAAACAAATGCTTAAAAAGAAAAAAATTCCACCAAATTAGAAATCGTTTTTTTTTTTCCTGTTTCAGCTAGAGATGTTACTGTCTGAAAAGGCTGAAAATATTTTTAAAAAAAACTAGATTTGCTTCTATGTAAAAAATAGTGGTACAGTTAATAGAATTTTAAATAAGCAAGACCTAGTTTTCATTTTTGAAAATTTCTCTCCGCTCTCGGAGGGGGCCATGGCCCCCACAGCCCCTCCTCTGGACCCGCCACTGCACTGAAGTCACTACGGGCTTCTGCTGAAGACAGCTTACAAGCAATTAGCGATCTCCTCTAATTCGCCAAGTAGGCTGTGACGTTTTATCTAGCTCGTTTTTCGTAATCTAACGTCACGCTGACGATGACGTCACGATCTTTTTGTCAAGAAACCTTGCAGTGTAGTATAGGCACATCAAAAGTAAACAAAAATAAAAAATAGACAAAAAGAACAAATAAATAAAGTTGTTGCATTTTTTAAACAATGCAGCTTTTACAGTCTCTTCCGCAGAAAAGTAATTAATTGTTTTTAAAAAAAGAATTAAAAATAGGAAGCAAATCAAAATACATTTTATCAAACCAAAAAAAAAAAAAAAACAACTCCTTCCTAAAAACATGTCTCGAATTTCATTTTTAATCCGTTGCCAATAATTAAAAACAAATAATTGATTTAATAAATAATAATATGTTCTCTTAAATGAGTAATTTGTTCGACAAAAAATCGTCTGCCAAAACAAAATGATAATAATAATAATAATAATAATAATAATAATAAATAAAACAAATGAATAAATAAAGAAAAAAATCGTCTGCACGGTTATTTCTTTTAAGAGTAGGAGTCAGTCATTTTTTCCCAGCTTGCATTTCTGCAATATTTGCTGAGTCAGAGTTAGAGTCGAGGCTTCAGAGTTGGGGTTGAAAAGTCGGAGTCATCAGTCGCAATTGACAGGTAGAGTCAGAATCAAAGGCACAAAAATTCTAATAGTAGGACTGTCTTTTTTTCCGAGCCTGTATTTCTACCATAGGGGCGGAGTTGGAGTCGAAGATTCGGTGTCGGAGTCGGTTTTAAAAAATTAGATTCGTCAGTCGAAGTCGAAAGCTCTAAAATTATAATGGTAGGAGTGGGTCTTTTTTTTTTCGGGCCTGCATTTCTGCCATGCTTGCGGAGTCGGAGTCAGAGTCAAGGAGTCGGAAGCAGAGTCCTCACTGCAGCTTATTCAGAAAAGTACTTTACATACATTATTTATCAAAACCATTTTCTAACGAAGTTAGTTTAAAGGAAATCCGCCTAAAAGTTCAGGATCTACATTAAACTTAAATTTCCCCGTAGATGCAATGTTAAGTCTTTTTCTGAACGGTTCAATATTGAACGAAAAATGGTTCAAATCAAAATGCGAAATATGAAAATGAGGTGTCCTCGCCGAGATCTTTCGAACAAAAAAAAGTGTTTAAATAGGACTGTTGACTCAAAAGTTATTAGGGGTGACAGCTTGTTTGAACTATTCAATGTTCAACGAAAAAATGTTTAAATCGGAAATTTAAATATGGGAATGAAGTATCCTTGATAAGACCTTTCGAACAAATAAAAGTTTGTTCAAATCGGACTGTTCACTAAAAAGTTAGTATCGCGGGACATGTAGTTTGAACGGTTCAAAGTTGCACCAAAAATTGTTCAATCTGAAAAATCAAATATGTGAATGAGCTGTACTCGCCGAGATCTTTCCAACAGAAAAAAAGTTTGTACAAATCGGAATGTTCATTCAAAAGTTATTAGGGGGGGGGGCAGACAGAGCGACACAAATTCCCCATCCAAAACCCTTCTTTCCCAATTTTTTTAAGTTTTCGATTTTTTAAAAATGTTTTTATTTCTGTTTGACTTTTTTTTTTGGACCTGGTGATAATTTTATGATGCATTAAACTGCTTTTAATGCTTTTTTCGTTTTTTTGTTATTTTTACCTGGAGAGTAGGCTAAAAAGGCTACAGATAAATATACTAAGTCATAGCTTGAATTTCGCTAAACTTAAAATGTATGAACAAAAATGCTTCAATGTTCGTTAAAAATTGTGACAGGTTACATAACTCATTTTATTGAAAAATAAATAACCATGAAAAAAAAAGTCAGCTTGCACCTTTTTTTTTTGCTTCTTTTGCTCCTAGTTTGATTTTTTATTTTGCTGAATCTTGCATCAAAATGGCATTTTTTTTTTTTTTTTTTCATTTTTGCTTCAGTCGCGCCAAAATTGTAATTTTCCTGCTTCAGCCTACTCCAAGCGTCGGTTTCGCTCTAAGACGTGTTTTTTTTTTCCTCCAATAGGCTTCAAAATAATTATTTTTCCTCTCCAAAACAGAATTTTAGCTGCTCTGAAATTGTATCCATCATATCCCATCCCTGATATAGTTTAAATAAAATAGACTTGAGTAATGACAAAATGATAGTAAGTTATAGAGGGCCGTCGACATATTTACAATTGTAATTTTTCAATGAAAATATCTCATAGATTATCATAGAACAGTGGAGAAAAATGCGTAAGCAGGCGAACTATGCTTATTTTAGAAAGTTACGGTAAAAGAGATTGGGGGGGGGGGGGGGAATAATTGCAATGGAAAGGCACGCTAGCATTTAAAAGTGCGAAGGTAAAATGATATGAGTGCAAGCGAGATATAGTAAATACACAAATTATCAGTATCGTAGTGCAAGATGGCAATGGTACATATTCAATATTATAATTCTGCATTAAACTAATAGGTCAAATCTGAAATAGCATAATCCTCCCTAATAGCGAACATCTCCCAATAACGGACAAAACTTCCTGTTCCGTTATTCGGAGGTTTTACTGTAATTCTTAATACTCGTATCAAAGCGATTACTCGGAAAGTGTCTTCTGTATTGTGAAAATTTCGGTATCTGCCCGATTCGGAAAACTGCAAAACCCAGAACTGTATTAGTCCCGTTTGTTGCCCGATTTCAAGCCAGATGCAGAACATACTTTTAATTGCGACGTAAAAAATAGAGAAAATAGAATTCCCTCTTAAGAAAACTTAAAAAAAAAAAAAACATCGGCCTGGCATCGGCATTTAGATATTTTTGAGGCCGATGGGCCGATGTTTTTTCCATGTTAACATCGGCGGCCGATGCCGATGGCCGATGGAAAAAATTTCAACCATCGGGGCCGATGCATCGGCCTGGCCGATGCATCGGTCGAGCCTTAGAATTTAACAAAGCTTGGCAGCAAGGGTGGATCCAGAAATGTTCCAAGGGAGGGGCGATTGATTTTTTTTTCCTTACTTGCCCATTTTTTTCACTATGCATGCTTGTTAACACATGCTGATGCAAATGTTTTGGTCTTCCATTTCGAAAAAATTTCAGATCAGAGCCCCAAATCCTCATCCTTTCCCTTAACATAATCAAAGATCAACTAAAATGGCTTTTTTTGAACTTGAAAATCTTAAAGCTGCTGGAGAAGAGTCCCTCAAGGGAGGGGCGATCGCCCCCATCGCCGCTCCCTTGTATCCGCCCTTGCTTGGCAGTGTCCTGAAACTTAGCTCTGGTAACCCTAGCTCCGCAACAATGAAAAATGAAAGTAAAAGTAAATGAGTTGGATCCAAAGTGGTGAAACTTAAGCTTGATGCGTCGGCCTGTCTGTATAGCGGCTCTAGGACGAACGGTTGCGAAAAAAAGGTCATGACAGTTAACACAATCACCCTGTATTAAACAGACACCTTAATTTTGAAAAGAAAATAAAAATCTCCATTCGCTTTGTCCATCAACCTAATTATTAAGAGTTACATAACCACACTTAATTGACCAACAAGACAATCTTCTCATGTTTTAAAGTAGGTACTGTAATGGTTTTTGCTTAAGTTACCATTCACTTTACTAGGAATCAGGTGGTTCTACATTGAAGATATAGAGATCGAATCTTGTCCCAGAAAAATCCGACGTTTCCGGTACTAATTTTGGGATGATTGATGAAAAATCCCGTTAATTAAAATTAATGCTAAAGAACAATTTTAGCAATTAAAGCCTTTCTCATTTACAAATTCATCTAACATTTCCCTTTGTACGGAACAGCATTCTTCTTCTAGTAGAAATATGGTAATGATCATCATTGTACTCCAAAATATCCCTCCGACCACGTATTGCGATATAAAAGAGGAAAGTCACGCGACTCAACTGGCTGGAAGGGAGCCAACAGCTTGGGATCTTGAGATCAAAATTCTTAGATCTATTTTTTTCAGTTCCTGATACAGGACTACGCCCTTTTTTAAAAAGGTGGTTTAGTGGTTTTCAACTAGGGTACGCAGTGGAGTAACAGGGGAAAAAAATAAAATCGGAAGGAATATCATGGGCGCATGTCAGAAATTTTAGGGGAGCGGTGGCGCAGATATTTTCCCCATAGTTTAGATATTTAGATGCATATTTTGGGTCATTCCATGGAAAGTGGGACATGCAAGTCATTTTTCAATTTTTTTCAATCAATTTTTTTTTATTTTGGATTATTTTTATTTGGTTTTATCAAAAATATGTTAAATTCTATTGGCAACAGTTTTTTGTCAGATAGCTTAAATTAATTAAGAGGGAAAAAAGTAATATTGAAAGAATTTTTGTGTTGCGTAACCTGAGTTACCAACGATTTGTAACCTGAGTTACTGAGTGAATAATTAATGAAAAAAAAAACTCTATGTAGTTATTTACATTCAAATGTAAGTTTTAAAGTAGCTTAGAATCTATAGATTAATGTACAATACTTTGTATCAATCAAAAATTTTAACAAGATCAGAATTTCAAGTTCATAGTGAACTAAGTATGTCAAATGTCTGTTTTAGGTAACCTGAGTTACCAAAAGAAATTAATTTATTCGTTAATAATTATTATATGTATTAACATATTTTGCATTTCCTAAATAAGTCAATAGTAGTTTAAAATTAAAAAAAAAAAATCAGTAACCTTTCCAAAACATTTTTTTTCATTAAAATGAGTGTTAAACCAGGCATAAGTGTGACCCTTTTTCAAATCGAAAGTAATTTCAGTGCAGATGAAAGTTATTTAAATTTGACGTTTTAAATAACTGATTCAGTAATGGTTGAAGAAGAAATAATTTAATATTTTTGCCGAAAAAATAGTACTAAAAGCAAGGGAGTACTAATTCCTTAAGGGGGAGGACTTGAGCCCCAACCTGCCCCCTTATAAGCGTCCATGGGAAATATAGATGAATTTCGTTACTTTTAGTCCCTTTCCATGGTCAAAGAAGGAAAATTGGTTTGGTGGTGGGGGGAGGGGGGCATCTCTAAATCTTCTCCTTGGGTCAGGGATGGCCAGTGCTACCGGTACTATGGCACAGTGCCCCGCAAGTCCGGAAAGGGGGCGGAGTCCTTGCGCCCAGAAGAAAACAAGAAAAAAAAAAGTGAGAAAAGGGAAAAATTGACCAGTTTTTTGCTAATTTTTTAGAGAGCAGTTTTAAAGTGCCTACAAATGCTTGTACAAGCCCTATCAACTTTATCTGTTTGTATACATTTTTAAGTGTAATTTTTTTCTCTCAATGTTTAGTTTTAGCTGTTCGTCATTTTACTTATCTCCTTTCGTCATATTACTCCATAGATGGGGTGAGAGGACGAAAAACGCCTTTATATTTTTTATAACATATTTTTCATATTTTAAAAGGAGACACCCGTTGTTTCATTTTTTAAAATTACTCTTAACACTCTGAAGAAGTCATGGATATTAGTTGAAAAATTTTGATTCACATCTTAGTGCGAGAAAATTTTTTTGAAGCTTACAATCGTCATGTTACCTTACTTTAGGTTTAAAAACTGTTGGTGTGATCTCTAAGACTTGCACCATTGGCTGATACAGAAATTTTTCAAGAGTGGGGTGGATTGAGTTTCATTACTTACCTTTTACAATGCTGGTAATCACGACATGCATGTTGATCACAAATGTTTCTGTCATAAATTCATAAACATTTCCGGGGTTAAGTCAATATCTCCTATTTACTGTAATATCGCCGAAGGTTGTCTTGAATTTTAATAAAGATTATGGGGAGCGTAGGGGGGGGGGAGATAGAGAGCTCAAAAAGCCCTTATCTTACCAACGTGATAAAAGCTAGTCTAAAATTGTTTTTGGAACGGGAAATTTACGGAAGGGAGTTCCGAATTCCATTTCTTCCTTTAACACGCTAACTGCTAAGCTATGAAAAGTTCGTTGCATATGAGCTGGGCTAAAAGCAGGCAGTGTACCTCCTCGGAAGCTCAATATCCAAACGAATGTTAGTGTACTACACATAAAGTCGATTCTGTCAGCTAAAATGACATGTAACAAAGTATCTCGCAGTTGAGCAGTCAAAGTGTTAATGTCACCAAAGCTGGGCTACAATTGCAGTTTTAGGGCTTCAATTTCAAAACATTTCTACAGCCAGAACCTCCACCCCCCCCCCCCCCTCGTAAAATCAATTTAGATACTCGAAATGTCTGTTATAAAAAACTTCAGTTTCGAAAACTTGCCGAAAGAAAATCCCGGAACTACATCTCTTCAGCTAAGGTTATAAAAGATGGTTTGTAAACACATTTTATCAACTTCAATTTTTAAAAATATCCGGGGAACACCCGAACCTATACCTCCTTAAGATTGTTAAAAATGAAGTTTTCCGAACTTTAATTTCGCGAACACTCTGCAAGGGAGGTCTAAGCCCCATTATCTCTCCTTCCCCTGAAGGCACGTAAGATTGCCTACAATTGTGTCTTTTGGACTTAATTCTAAAACACTTTCGGAGGAGAGTTCCGACCCTCCCTAGTTTACAGCGGATCAAATCATTTTTGCACGATAAAACTCAAGGGCGAATTCAGAAATGTTCCAAGGGAGGGGCGATTGATTTTTTTTTTACTTGCCTATACATGTTGATTACAAATGTTTTGGTCTTCCATTTCGAAAAATTTCCAGATCTAATCCCAAAGGGGAAGGTGGGATGATTTGGTTGGTTTTGGGGAGGGGGGGTAGGATTTTGTGGGAGGGAGTGAGAAAAATGAGAAAAGAAGAGTGTTTTAGTAGTGGAGTATGTTTTAAGAGAGAAATGAAAGAATGGATATAGGAATGGTTTGGTTTTGGAATATGGAAATGAGTAGAGAAGGGTAGGGAGTGTGGGTGGGTGGGGGGTTGATTTTTTTTGGTGGGAGTTTTTTTTTTGGGTTAAAAGAGAGATAATGAAGAAGTGGAGATATGAAAAGGGTGTGATATAGTTTAGGGGAGGGAGGTGTTAAAGGTGGTAGATGATAAGAGGAGTGAGATAGATATAGGGAGTAAATTAGATATTTGTTTTGTGTTTATTGGAGGGGGGAGGAGAATTTTAGAAGGATGAGAGGAGTGAGAGGGATTGGTGTGGAGGAGTGGGAGTGTTTAGGGGTGTGGTGGGAGTGAGTGTTTTAAGGGTGTAGTGGAGAGTTGAGTGAGGAGGTTTTTGAGGTTTGTTTTTTTTTAAATGGAGTTTTTAAATAGTTTGTGGGGGGGGGAGGGAGGAGGGAGGGGGGGGGAGGAAAGATTAGGGGTTATTGTGTGAAATATAGGGGGATTAATTGGTAGTGGGGTGATTGAGGGAGTGGGGAGAGATTTTTTATTATGAAGGAGGGTGGATGAGTAGGTAGGGTAGGAGGGTGGTTGGTATGAGGGGGGATGATTATATTATTTTTGAGGGAGTTGTTGGATTGTGGGTTTGTGGGGGGGGGTTTAGGGGGGGGGGTTGATAGGTTTGTTGTATTGGGTTTGTTGTGGTGGTGTTTGGGTTGTGTGGGGGGGGTTTGGAAGTTTGGTTATTTTTGGTGTTTGGTTTGGGTTTTGGTAGAGTGTGGGATGGGATGGTTTTTTATTTTAGATTTGGGTGTGGATGTGGGTAAGGAGAGAAAGAAAAAAAATTGGGGATAGGTTGGGGGAGGGTAGGGGAGTGTTTGGATAGATATTGGTTGGATTAGGGGGGAGATGGTAATATTTTGGTTAGAGAGTTGGTGGTATTGTGGGAGGGGGAGTGATTAGGAGGAGGTATTTTATTAATGGTAGATAAGGGTGGAAGGGGAGAGGTGTGGAAGATATGGGGGTTGGGAGAGAGGGGGGGGAGGGGGGGGGTGGTTGAGGTGTGGGGTGAGGTGATTTTTGTTGTATTGTTGAGGGGGGGGATGTAGTGAAGTTTGGGATGGGGGGGGGGGAAAAGTGTTTGGGGGGTTTTTAGGTGTTTGAAGTATGGGGTGTTTGTTGGTGAGTTGGTTTTTTTTTGATTTGTTTTAAAAAGGTTTTGGTATATGGGATGTTTTTGGAGGGAAGGAGTTTATTTTTGTTTTTTTTTTTTGTATTATTTTTTTGGTGGTTTTGTTTGTGGGGAGATTAGGGTTGGTGAGGAATTTTGTTGATGTTATATTGGTATTTTGGGTTTGTGGATTGTGTAAGGAATGTTTGTTGATTGGGTAGTTATTGTTGGTGGTTGATTGGTGAGTATTTTAATTAGGTTGTTTTTTATGTGGGTTATTTAATTATTTGTTTTGTACACTGTATAGACTGTTTATATACACTATAAGAGTTTTTTAGCTATTATCTTGCATTTGTCATGTAATTTTTTTATATGATTATGAATGCCAAATGCTTGAAAGAAATATTTAGAAAGTGAAATTTTTGATTTATGAAGATAAGATATTTAACTCTATGCTGAAGTCCATATTTTGATGAAATAAATATTTACGTTTTTCATTGCATAACCTGACACATGATACAGTCGCGTAATTGTTTTGTATTTCTGCTCTCTCTCTCTCTCTCTCTCCTACAACAGATCATATTTTATGAAAATAGTATTTTCAGTTAAAAGTATTTTCTAGTGCAGTAAGCAGTTACATAGAATTTTAAAATTTATACCATAAAAAGGTCCATATAAAATAGTTGGGATTACACCCAATCACTATACATGCCCACCGTTTTATGATTCCATACTTGTTTAAATTATTATTTTAGCAGAGCAACAAACATGGAGACGCTCAAGACAAAATATAGTGCCGCCAGGAAAGGAGGCGAGACCTAACATTTAATATTAATGGCAATCGTAAGGACTGTTTTGACCAAAAAAAACCTTCCAGATGGTAATTCTGGCTGCGCTAGAGGCAAGGGCGTATATATGGGGTGGGCCCAGGCTCCCAAAATCAAGGAAAATTGTCCCGAAATAATTTTAAAATGTGTTTTCTAAAGGAAAGGATTTCTCCCCTTTTCGCTAAACATCAACAAAGACAACTAAAAATTGCAGTTACGAGCCTCAATGCCAAAAAATTTCCGGGAGAGCCTTCAAACACCTTTCTATCACTCAAATTTCGAAAATGTTCTGAGAGATAGCGCCCTACCCTCTCGATTTCTTTCAACGAATTATAGCGCAATTGCGAATTTAAAACTTCAATGTCACAAAAGCAGCTTCTGAATCCATACTTTTTTTTTTTTCCATCATTAAAGATAGCCTAAAATGGGTTTTCAGAACAACAATTTTAAAACAGTTCCAGTTGAGGGTTCCCGAACCACCACCCTTTCCCTAACGAAAGTCTGAAATAAGCTTGGCTATGCTTGGTTACTTCGGCCCCCTCCAAAATTCAAACATAGGTACGCCACTGGCCAGAGGATAACCATAAACGGAAATAATTTTCCTGATGATTTTTGTTCCAATTTTGGAAACGTTTGGCACCAGAACATTTTTGACAGAGGGTCTGTATTCCCCCAGCCCCCCTCTCCCACAGGCATATGGGTATAACAAGATAAAATAAATGAAAATAACTGTAAGAGCCAATATTTAGAAAAGTGCCAATTTGAAGTTGGAGTTTTCTGAAAAAAAAATTTTTTTGCAGAAAAAAACTAATATTGGATTTTAAGTCTAAATTGGGTCTAAATGCAAGAAAATAAAAGGGGGGAGGTCAAGGAGGTTATTTACCCCCTCCTTAGATTACTCATTTTTAAGCCGTTACAGATCTGATGAATGTTACAGATCTGATGTTAATATGAGCAACATATTTGAGTTTATGCTTTCAGTCTTCGTTAACATATCTAAATATGATATCATTTCCTTGCATTTTTAACATAGAATTAAGGTAATTATATTAAAATATATATATTAGGCTAAAAAATCAAATTTCATTATAAAAAAGCATTTCTTGGAAATAAAAATGAGCAATAAGGTTTTTAGATAAAATAAATTATGAGATTACCAAATCCAAGCTAATAAAACATTTGTTTTGTTTTGAAACAACATACAACTTCAACTTTTTCAACACACAACTCTGCTGCTTGCTTTTCTTTAATTAGTTGCAGGAAATTTAATTTCTTGATCAGAAATTCAAATTTAGCATGCTAGTTATTATCTAGTTATTTAGCGAAGTTATGAGAAATTGAAGCACCAAAAAAAAAATAAATAAATAAATAAATAAATAAATAAATAAAATAAAAATAATTAATTAACTTAATTTCTGCAGTGTCAATTTTTTTATTTTACTAACTTCTATTGTTAGGTCATACAAACCACAAATGAAGCAATTGTACTAAAACTCATTGCTTTTCATTTTTTAAGAACAAAAATATTCAATATATATGGCTAAAACCTATGATTTTTGCTTTTTATAATTCTGAAACGTGTGAGTTAGTTCTGTAACATATTCGCTGTATTTCAATGTTACCGCTCTGACTGTTACCGATCTGACAAACTGACAAAGTTTTTTTTTTATTTCCGAGTCGATCGCACTAAACCAAAATCAAACACGTGGTTTTTTCACTTGTAATAAAGGACTATACTTATATATAAAATAATTTTTAAAATAATAAAAACTGCGCATTTTAGAGCGTGTTACCGATCTGATGACTCAAATGACACACATTTTATAAAATCACTTTAAAAGATCTTACCTACAATTTTAGATGCAGAAATGCAAATTTTTAATTACGATTCGATAAAACATCCCACCACGTATTCAGTATCACGTGGTATAGGTGCAGGAAATGATTTTGGGAGCCTAAACATAGATCGGAAGTTATTGTTACCACTCTGACGGCGGAACTTGGGACACGCTTATTTCGCATCGGCTAGAAAATCAGAAATCGATTAAAACAAAAATGAAGTAAAATATTAACAAAGGGGTAAACATAGAATCGTTTTTTGTGCAAGGACGTTTTTTTGGGAAGTTAGAAAGTGCGCATGACCTGTTTGCATGCTAAGCTTTGCTACTTGGGACACGTTACCGATCTGATTTTTGATGTATAAAAACAATATTTTCTGAAGAAAAAAAAAAATTCTGATGTTATTAGATGAAATGAAAGCAAAATCTTATCTTCTTTCTGGGGAAAATTATTTTTTTAACTAGTTATTGAAATACTAGTGAAAATTCACTTGGGACTCAAATTGACACTTTTCTAAATATTAGCTCGTAAACGATATTTTTACTACGATTTTTATTCAGATTTTAGATATCTTCAGGTTTCAAAGCTAAAGTGTCCGGCACATTGGGGAGGGGGGGGGTAACCCCCTGTACGCCCCCCCCCCCAACGCTACGTTTATGGCAACAGAACTGTTTAATAGTTTATTTAAAAGGGAATTTTATGCAGCTTGATTTGATGTGTTACTTAAATGCTGTACGTGAAAAACAAATTTCATAAAATTTAAACTCAAAATTCAAAATCTTTTGAAGGGTTATTTTATAATAATTTTGAAAAATTGAATTGAAGTATTTGAATGATTGGTGTATTATTTTTCATTTTTTATAAATTACTTTTCATTAAAATTAAGTTAAGATTTGGTTAGAAGAAATATAGTTCTTTGACGGACCTTTGAAAAAATATTTTATAATCAAAACAGCATTTGCGAAGTAATATTATTGAAAGCACCACTTCTTTTCCCTGACATGTATTTTATTATAAACAAACTCTTTGTTCACAGTATTTTTTATTTGCTTCCGGGGGTAATCTTTACAAAATTCTCCAAAACTAACCGTTTGCAACATTTAATTAAAAGCTTTAAATTGTTAACGTATCGCTTTAGACAGCTCTTATCTCCATCAGTAGTTGGAAAGTTAATAATATTTTCCTATCTACTAGAAATACACATAATGCTTTGATGTTCTTTTGTTTATTTTAGGGGAAAATAGCTGATCTACTTTTAGTTATATTTTTATTTTACAGTTTTAAAAGCAAATCTAAAATTTCCGAGCCTGAAATTCAGTAATTCCAGATTTGTTTTTAAATTACAAGTAGCATTCCTTGGTATTTGCAACTAGTATCGAAACGTACATTTCTTTTAAACCTTTTCATCTTAAACTTTTTTTATGATTATTCAATTTCAAAGTGATAAATACAATGTGTAAATTTGAGAAAAATTGCATATTTCTAAATTCCGGAAAAATGGCCAATAATATGATTGAGCACTATTTCAAATTCATAAAGTTCTTTAGATTTTTCAGTTTTATGAAATTAAAAGGTCTTGCATGAAAAATCTGGACAGGTACTTGTAGAGGAGCACACTGTAATTTTTATCATTTTTAGTTTATCTTCGAGTAACTTTTTTAAAATAGGATTTTATATTCATTAATTTTGTTCAATTTGTGTCATTAAAGGGCTTAATTCAGACTATAATTTCTTTGAAAAATATTTTTTGTCGTATGATTTTCAAGCAAGCAAATGATACTCATACAATGAAGTCAAAATAGTCATTTTTTTCCGTTTTCTTTGGTTGTACGTCATAAGCGACCGTCTTGTACACTTGTATTTAGCCATCCTGGGTTTCACCGAGAGAAATTACGACTTTTTTTGTTGGAGTATTTCTGTGCATTTTTAAAATGTTGTTATGAAATTATGACTGCTTCTCAAAACATTTTTTTTCTTTGCAGAGCAATTCAAGTTCACACACATCAAATACTTCCGAAAACTTCTAATTCGTAATGCATAATGTATTCACATTCTAAACATATGCATTACGTTTGGTTTAAGTGAAAATTTTTATTAGTTGGTATAAGTTCAATACAATTTCAAGCAAGGATTTTGATAAGAACAATTGAATTTTTTAAAGTGGTTTAATATTACAGATCATAGGCATATATCTTATTCTTGATTTAAATAGGTTTTTTTATTCGCCCACATAAACAAATTACATTTTTAAGTGCGGATTTTCAAAAAACCCACATAACTTTTTTCTGTTTTTTTTTCTTTTTTGCGTACAGGAATTAAGACTCTCAAACATATTTTGAGAATATTAGGTCCTTTACGTATCATGTGTACATTATAGATGTTAGCAAAATTAATTTAATGAAGGGTTTCTGAAAAAAATAATCTTGGTTTTTCTAACTGAGAAGGAGTCTCTGTCTTTTTTTATTTATTTATTTTTTTATTTTTTTTAGGAAACTCGTAAGAAAATTTTCGGGCTGGGAACAATGCATTCTTGGGTAGGGGGCCGGCAAGAATTTATTTTCCACACAAAATTTTTAGAGCCAGTCCGCCCCTGCCTCCATTCCGTGAAATTTTGGCCATTGAGAAAGGGTGGTCACTCTAAGGGTTTTGATAATTAAACTCGAACTGTTCTACGCTATACTTTGTTCTAATTGTACACTTTGAAACGATTTTTTTAAGAAAATAAAGAGAAGAAAATTCTTCCTTAAATTATTCCTATTTTTCAGGAAAAAAATACAGTCCAGCCAGCTTATTAGAATATCGGTTAAAAGAATATCCCGTTTAATATAATACATTTTCAATGCACCAAAACGTTGTAACGGATTTTTTGACCCCGAAAATGGAATACCCCGCTTATTAGAATTTTTCTTGCGGTAAAATGGCCATTCTATTAAGCGGGTTCGACTGTATTTTGTTTGCAGCTTTGAAAACTTCGCTTTTTGTTTCATACGAATACTTTCAGGAGCTCCATTATATAGATCGGAAATAGCACCTGAAAGGCAAAAAAAAAAAAAAAAAGTTTACAGTCATTAATAAAGAAATGAAAAAAAAAAAAAAAAAAAAAAATTAAATATTTACTAAAAAAGCTGAAAATTTTACTGTGTACTTTTTGCGGAAGGAGTTTACAGCAGAGGACCCAATTTAAAGAAAATGCAAAAGGCACAAAAATCTTTAGACACCAATTTTTTCCATTCATTTTTCGAGAATGAGGATTTGATTTTGTAAGAAATATAAATTTCACACAAATAAGAAGGGTTGAAATTTAAACTAATTAAGCAATGAATGAAAATTCATGAAACAGAATTTATTCTAAATAGAAAGTGTGTATTTATCTAAATTAAGTCCAAGTATTTTCCAATTATCTTTTTTTTTAAATTTCTTTCAAACCAGAAAATTAATTTCAATAAATATAGAAAACCAAGTTTATAAGTCTTATTTTTTTCTTTTTGTCACACAATCGTTATAAAAACACTAACATATATAAGTAATCACATACAATGTCAGAATCAGGTAGCCAAAAGAAAAACGCAAGTAAATTATTCCAGTTAAATAAATGACAGCAGTACAATAGATTTAAAACAAAAACAGAATAACAATTTAAAGACAAACATTAAAATGAATAAACACTGTAACAAAATAAAATAATCTTACAGTCAGCATAGACACCAGAATAAGTAACAAGCCTTTAGTTGGAATAAAGTTGCAATCCAGGAACCATCTGATCAAATCGTCGGCACCATGCTAAAATTGCGAATGTGAAAATTGGCACTTTTCGGAAGAGCCAAAACACTGAATATAATTTCTTCCCACCTGACGTGTTTGGTTATTTTCAATTTTTTAATTTTTATAGATGTCTTTATAGATTTTTATAGATGTGTAAAACTATCGTTTGAAGGTATCATTTTAATTTTAATTATTTGTAAAATTCGAACTTGAAAAACGAGATTTTTCACATTCGCTATTTTAGCATGGTGCCGACAATATGTACCTAATTTTAACTATAAATACAGGAAAACCTCTCTAAGCAGTCAGGGCCATGCTCCACATCGACGTAAAGCAGAAAAAATAGGCAGAAGCGTAAAATGGATTCAATGGTATTCCTATGGAAAGTACCCGGATTTTCGGTTTCTGCCTTCAGTTTCGGTCGCGTTTTACGCTCATGTGGAGCATGGCCCTCACCCCTCTATTCAGTGAAATTTTGGCCGCTCAGAGGGAGTGGTCGCTTTAAAAGGTTTTCATTATGTTTGTAAGATAATTTCTAGATTTATTTAAAAAGCTTGATACTTTTCAAAATGGAAAATTGTGTTTTTTTTTAATGCTCAATTTGCAGTTTGTGAAGAAAGGATACGAGTACAATTTGATTCAAGATTTTACTTATTGGAAACAATAATTTTCAAGTTTGATTTTGGTTCAAAATGTAAATTTGTAACCGATCTATTTGTCACTGTGTCCGAATTCCAAATGAGCAATGAAACTTAAGTTCACTGATGATTACAAAAGGTGCCAGAAACTTTCTCGTCAGAGAATTTAGCCTGAGAAGCAAAAAAAAAAAAAAGTTTCAAAAACGATACTTGAGATTTATAAAAGCACTCTTCTACATTGCTGAAATTCAGATCACTCACCAACAAATGAATAAGTGTGAATGAAATATTTATCCCAAAATTATCGCAATCCAATAATAGCCAATGAGACATCTAAGTTAATCTTAAGACGAAAGCCTGAAGATTAGATAAAAGAAGCGAAAATTTTTTCTGAAAATTTGAATAGTTGAACCCATTCGGCAACCATTCAGAGCGGTTAGCAGGCCACTGTTAGAAGGAATTGTAGCATTAAGTCTATGGGGGAGGGGGTGGCAAAAACCTGTGCCACGAAAAATTGGGTGTTAAGATGGGTGGCCGCTCGGAGAGGTTTTATTGAATTAAGATTTTTTTATTAGTATTTTTTAACTGATAGGATAAATCCACAAAAAATATGACATTCCAAAGATATTGCTAGTGACTGTCTAATATTTTATTGTACGACCTTACCAGTGGCGTACGCAGACAAATCATTTCAGAGGGGGCTGAGTCAGGACTCTTTGAGAGTGGGGAGGGGGGGGGGAGCCCCTCTAAAAAAAGTACATGCCTCGAATTTCTGCTTCAATGCCTATTCAAGTCGACAAAAATAAATCATAAAGAAACTTTTTTGTCATTAAAATTATTGGTTAGAAATGTTTTTTGATGGACACAAGGAATTGTAAATTTAAATTTAAAAAAAAATCCAATTTCTTCATTGAAAGAGGTGTTGTTGAAACACTTGTTTGCAATATTTTGACAACTTTACGCTCTAATAATGTTAATTTTGCACTTTATTTTACTATTGTTCCCAACACTGGGATTCAATTCAATTTGCTGATACTTATTAACAGAATTAGATGATTGAAAAACATTAATCGATGTTTCTAAAACATAAATTTGTAATAAATATGAACAAAATGGAATGACAGAATTATCACAAACATGACGTACAGTAAAATAGACACGTCAAAGCAAAAAAAAATCTTTCTTATAATTTTTTCTTTAATTATCTCTTTTGCAAGTTTTTCTTGTTGAATATAATTTTGAAGTTATGTTGTGTGGGCAACACTATGTTAGATGTTTTTGTGAAATCGTTTGGCATCACTTGTGTGATATCACTTTTTTGGATTTTGTGTTGTATCTGTTGCGTGCTTTTTGTATCTGTGTATTCTGTTTGTATTATCCACTCATCTCATGCAAAAAAAGGTTTAAGTAAAACTTAATATTTCTCATTTTGGGACTTCGAAAAAAAAAAAAAAAACTTAGCTTACATTTTAAAAATTTGTTTTGAAAATTTCGGAGGGGGCTGCAGCCCTATCAGCCCACCACTGGACCTTACATTTGCACATGCCTGAAGTCTTCTGATTTTCCCAAAATAGGGGGAAAATGCAAAATAACATTCAACCAGGAAGTAAGAAGCAAATAACAACTGAAAGCATCGGCAAGTGCGCCCCTTAACCTATCACTCCTTTTTCCAAATGGAAGCGTTCATGGCTGACAGGTGCCCAGTTTAAAAACAGACAGTAATTGTTCAAGATTTATATGATAACGATTAGTTGATCACACCCAATATTGAAAACTCAATCGGTAAAGTGAAACATAGGACTAAAAATAATAAATAATTTTACTATGAGTTAGAATAATTATGCAAAATGTACTCATTAAAATTTATTAAATTAAAAAAAAGTAAATTGTTTAATTAAATCAGAATTTTTAATCATGAAAATCAAAATTTTAAAACCACCCTAAGTAATAAAATTAAGAATTGTTGGAGGATTTGATAAGAGTATCAAATATTCCATCGACAGAAACAAATAGGACATTGAAATACGGAAATTACTGGGAGGTCAAAGTGACCTCCCATTGGGGCGCTCCTGCAAAAACACTCACTGAAACAAAAGTTTGGTTAAGGCCCTGAACAGAAAAATGAGGCGTGACGTATAGAGGCGTTACTATATTAAATTTAAATGTTTACTAATTTGCAACTTATGCAAAATTTTACATGCACTCATTAAATTAAATAATTTCATTACCACCCTTTATTATTAAGATTTAGCAGAAGGTGGCGGAATTCTTAACATAATATACATGCATAACAAAAGAAAAATACTTCATAGATAAACTCTTGCTTAACAAAACGAAAAACAAACATAGGCACATTTACAAAACATTATTTATACAGTATTTAAAAAAAAATACATTTGGGAAATTTGCTAATAATGAAAAAAAAAAAAAAAAAACACACACACACACACACAAAATAAAAAAATCATTTGTTACCCTGCAGTGGCATCTATATGTACAACATGTATACATATGTACAAACTTTGACATACTATTGCCAATTTACAATTATTGATGGTACGAAATTACATAAGCTCTTTAAAATATGCATGACATAGTAAAAACTCAAGATAAATTCTACAGTATTGAAAGCACTAAGCTATTAATTTCTGTGTCAAAGAAAGAAGAGTACTATGAAAAATAAATTTGCATTTGCTTGAATTAGGCTCTAGTTGAACAACACAACTTGAGGGAACCAAAGTTTGAGGTAAACTTACAGGTTGAAAGGGGCTTTGGAAAAAAAAAATCTATGTCATGAAAATCAAAGATTCTTATGTGAATTCAGGTCAGAAATATGTCTTAGTTCCCTCCTCTTCACTCCACAAAAATTGTTACTTCACAAAATTTGTAATGCCAGAAATGAAAACCCTCATCTGTAATCATACCTTCACGGAAATGACAATTGTAAAGACAGAAATTAGGAAAAGTTCATATTTGTTAAAAGTCAAACAATTGTTTCAAAATTCCACAACTCATCATATTTTCATTATTAACTCCAATATATTTTTTGATTTTACGTTCCATTGAAATCAATCCATTTCTTTCCCCAAAAAGTATAATTTAAAATTAATTACATTTTCTCAAAAATAATTAAAAATCGTAAAAATAAGGAACAGATCCTTGCAAAAATTTCTGAACTGACCTATGAAACTATCATATGAGTAAAAAAAAAATCAATTTTTAATCACACTATTTTATACATCTTGTTTATAAGCACATTAAAACACAACCAACCATTTTTAACTAAAGAAGGAGAGAAAAAGAAAAGGTTGTCGAATACATACTGTTTTACGCTGATGTTTCATCATTAATAACAAGTGTCATTTCAACATTTTACATTTACTTTTGCTTCATTTAATTCGTTAAGATTTTAAACCTAAAAGTTTAATTTCCCAAAAATGTTGATGAATTACTGAAAATAAATATAGCAGCATAAGACAGATACAGTACTTGAAATGAAATTAATGTTAAATTAACAAACCATGACAATAGCATTTTTCTTTGTGATTTATTTTGTAGTTTTTAAACATCAATTTCTTTTTTTTTTTTTTTCATTAATCTAATTTCAGTTTTAAAAGCCAGGGGTTCAAGTGCACCCGCCTCCATGCGATGATGACTAGTTGCAAAAAAGTTATTTTCCACCATACATGGACTACGCAAAACATTTATGATTTAAATTGCATGGAAGCTCACAAGATTTCACCTCCTCCACTTCTTCCCAATTACATGCGACTTTTTACTTATCAGATGTAATTCAGATTTCTGAAGATTAAGAGAGCTTATTAAACTTAGAGACACAAGAACTGCAAAAACCGGCCAGTGCATGATAAATAAACTATTCTGTTGTTTATTCTGCGATGCTAAGCATAAAAGAGGTATCTGCAGATGATTTGAAATTGAGATATTGTTCTTTTAAACCCTTTCTTCTCGCTCCCGTGAAAATGATGGGGTGAAGTTTCGTCCTCTATTTCTCGCGCCCGTGATATTTCCGGGGTGAAGTGTTCAAAAATAATGCGCGAAAAATAATAAAACAATCTATTTCTTATGCCCGGAATCATGTTTTATTTCTCAATATGTACACCAGATGGCTGCACTAGTCTATTTGCAACGTTTTTAGAGATAGTTAACGTTTTTAGAGACAGTAACTCGGTACTATTGTCCTGATTGTGATGTTGGCCTTTGCATCGCATGCTTTGAAATTTATCACACAAGAAAAAATTACAAGTATTTATTTAAATTATGCGTAAATGCAATAAAATTCTCTTTGAATGTTTCAATCACATATTTTTTATTTTCTCTCTTTGTTGGAAAACAAACATTCCCGTCATAATAACCCTGAATGTTGGCTTTCCCGTTTTTTTTATTTATTTTTTAATTCCAAGCTAAAAATTAACTTAAAAATTAAAAATGAATGCAAATATTGTATATACACTCAGTTTTATATAATTTTCTTGAATAAAAAAAATAGGCACTTTTATGACCATTTTCTTCAAAATTATGCGAGCGTTAAGGGGCTAAAGTTTGGCATCGCCATGTATTTGATTCAAATGATGCTTTTTCAGATTTTTAATAAAAATAATTCCTGTTCTTAAATGACCATAAACTTTGCATTTTAGTAAAATAAGTTACAAAGAGTCCCCTGGTGCCAATAACTCAATCTTGTTAAAAAGTGCAGATGCGACTTTTGCGCTTAGCATGGCAGTATTGCTCTTTTTCGACCGATATCATTTCATATGCCATTCCTTTCCTTCGATAAAAGTAAACAGTTGAATGATCATTGGTCCGCCCCAAAAGGGAAGACGGATACTTTTGAATAAAAAGGGTCAAATAAACAATATCTCCAGGCAATTTCAAAGGGGCACTCTTCAAGAGCGTAGCCAGGACTCACGTTAGGGGGGTGCAAGCAGTGACACCCCAATAGGAGGTCACTGTGACCTCCCAAAAAGTTCTTATCCGATACAAATTGGCTGATTAAATTTGAAAACAGTGAGACAGTATTGCAAGGCTGAACTTCTTTATTTTGTTTATTTTTTTTCTTTTTTTTTCTTTAATTAATTTATTTATTTATTTTCGGGATGACTCACGTCTTTTTTGGTAGACATAGATAAGTATGCATTCTTGTATTTTATTTATTTATTTTCCAGTAAAGTTCTGAGTTTCATTCGGTAAATGAAAAATTTTCTCAAAAACAGGCAAGCTTACTATTATTTTCTGAAAAGTAATCAATACTAGATATAATAACGCAGTTTATATAAAGTTCCCAAAAAATTAGCATAAAAGTCAAATAAATAAAATGGGAGGTCATAGTGACCTTCCATTGGCTCTGATCTAGGGGGGTGCAGCTGCACCCCCCTGCACTCCCCTAGCTACGTCCTTGGCACTCTTCTATTGCCCATGAAATCATCTCAGGTCTTCAGGAGATCCAGGCTATGAAAAAGACCTGTACGCTTCAGTGGATACCTGCACATGTCAAAATAGCAGGCAACGAATATGCTGATAAATTAGCCAAGGAGTCCAGAGAACTTAATACTAACAACAACAGCGTCTACCTCCAAGATGCAAACGCAATAGCGAAATCTAAACTTAGAGATAAATCAATCCAAGTGAAACACCAGCTTTGTGAAATAAATACAAGTCGACCAATGACAAAAACTATGACCAGGCTGAGAACCGGCCATCACAGGGGCATGAAGATTGATGGAGAGGGTAGAAGGATTTATAGAAACTGTTGCAATTGCCCAGATACACAGCTTACACCTTGTCATATCTTTGAGTGTCCAGCAATAAGGGCGAACCTGAGAGAAATTGGTGTATTGCCGTCACTTGTAGACCTTTATGACGATAACATCCAACAAATCGCAAAAGCAGTTATAAGGATCCATGGAGTTATTTAGTTCGGCTAAGTCATAGACACGGCAAAAAAAAAAAAAAACAATATCGGTTTGAAGGAGACAATACAGTTGTCCTTGGATCAGTAGGTAGAAAAGTGTTTAGCATATTGCACGCCGAGAATGAAAGGAGCACTTTTTCAATTGGTTTAGCATTAAATTAGCATAGACTAAAAACAAAAAAGATGTGCCCTTTTCATTCTTGGTGTGTAATATACCAATACATTTTGCATGCTCTAATATCCGATAGCAGCAATGACATAATTTATCAGTCATATTTGTAAATGCTGTAAGGTGGAAAGACACTATAAGAGGCCCACACAATTTTTGTTAACAGTTAAGCCCTGTAAGAACTGTAAGGGCCCTGCTTCACATCGACGTAAAGCAGAAAAATAAAGCAGAAACGTAAAATGGATTACATAGCCCGTTCCCTTGGAAAGTACCCGGATTCTCGGTTTCTACCTTCGGTTTCGGTCGCGTTTTACGCTGATGTGGAGCAGGGCACTAACTGAATGTTCCGAACGTGATGCATCGAAACTGACAAGGCAAAAAGAAGTTGCTCGTATTTAAAGGCAGACTAGCTGTACATAATTTAAGGGTGGTCGAGTGTAGATTTTGAAGCACAATAATCAAGGAAATTTCTTCAAACTCAAGATTCTAACGACACAATCAATTGATAAAAAAAAATACCTTGAATAATTGCCTTAATTCTTCAAACACAGAAATAAATATATCTTTAAGTATAAATAAGCTAGACATAAAGTTTACAAATACCTTTGTGCTACAGATGTAGAGAAAATTACAACGTTAAGAAGGCACAAATAAACAGGGATACTGCAATCCAGATCCTGCTTATTTGTGCCTTCTTACAGTTGAAATTTTCTCTAAAAGCTAGACATATTCACTTAGATTTCCAAAAGAAGGGTCATTTTGTCTATACATAAAAATAAAATTCAACTGCACATACATTGCAATGCATTTATTTAGAACATGAAATAATAAAGAATCATTACATGCTCTTCATATTAAAGTTGAAAATAAAATATTTCTTTGAACCGGTTGTTAACACATCATGATATTAATGCATAAAATGTTAGGTTGGTGCGTATGAAATGTTGGATTCTCTTTACATGCGGACGTTTGTTTCCCTGTTTTCGTTATACTTTTGTCTTTGGCATAACCTCATTCATAGTCGTATTGTCCATTGCCAGAGACTCATTTCAGCAAAATAGGTTTTCTCGAAGGTCTTCCCTTTTATTATTTCTTTTGAATTTATTGCCGATATGAATTCTGCCGACGCACAAAACAATTGCGAAACTGAACGAACTGGAATATGAAGTTTTGCAGCATCCACCCTATTCACCGGATCTCTCGCCGACCGATTTTCATTTTTTCAAGCATTTAGAGCCGTTTTTAAGGGGCAAACACTATGAAAATGAAGACAGTCTAAAAAAACTCGATATCAGAGTTTACTAATTCTAAAGACCAAAATTTTTTAAGACAGGCATCTAAGCTTTAAAATCTCGTTGGGAGAAGTGTATTGAAGCGAATGGAGCATACTTTGATTGAATAAACAGCTTTTGAAGAAAGATATGCAGTTTTATACAATCACTTAAGAATCCGACATTTCATACGCACCAACCTAATACAAATCACAATTTTTAAAAAAAGCATATGAACTGGGAAAAATGCTTTCATAAACATAAATAAAACAACTTATAAAAAATTTGGGGACAAGGAAGAGAGCTTTTCAGATACCTTGGAAAGTTTCATTTTCCAAATAACAGTAATAATAATAAGTACATAAAATTCAGTGACTATCTTGATTAAATTAATATTAACTTTTTATTACATAGTGTTTCCCCCAAACCAAAAAAGGTGCAAGGTGCTTCCAGATTAAAGAGCACTTTATTTCAATTGAAAAGGAACTTTTTGTTGGAAATTCGACAATAAAAAAGGTGCTTTTCGAAACTTTTTTCTCTACAACATGAACACAAAATCCAAATATTTTTCGACAGTGATTTTTTTTTAATAAAGAGCTTTTTAATGCTTAGTTTAAAATAGTATATTAATTTTTTTTTAATTAGCTTCATATTTTAACTAACCTCTAGCAAAGGAAGGAGAAAACAGGGAGTTACATTTAGAGCAAGGTTAGCATGAACCTTTACCTTTCAATAAAAGTCATTTTTTATGAAGCAGGTTTTGTTTAAAGTTCAAATGGGCTTGGATGGAACATTTAAAAGATGCCAAAAGGAGGGCAGGGCGTATCAAACGTCAACTTTAAAGGGCAGGTAACAGTGCCCTCCTAAAAATGCCTAGGGGAAACACTAAAATCGAATTAATTTATGAAGAGGTCTGAAGAAAAGAACTACAGTTTAAGTTTGTTTTCAAAATCATTGCTTCTGCTCTTTTTGGACAAAATCTGCTCGTTTGATACATTATAAAAATTGGAGACCAATGCTAACGATGAAAAATTTTACATTATACAAAACAGTATTTACAATTGTGAATAATTTATCATGAGAATCAGAGTTCCTTTCCTTAAACAAAGCACTAAGATTCCAATATTTTTTTTTAATATTAAACTAAATTAAAATACAATAGGAACTGAGTCAATCATTGAAAGTAACACAGTACAACAGCAAATTTTATGCTCGGGAGAAACAAATTCTTAAGTGATATGCACAAAATAAAGACTTATGACCCAGAATCCCAGAACTTATCTGGAATACAAAAATAAAACATTATAAAATGTCATGATATACTATGTTAAAAAACATATAGAATCTCAAAAATATAATACAACTTAAAAACAATAATGATTGCTATACAAATTGACAAATTATATACTTAAAATAATAATTCTTAAAACTTTAAGGTACTAATGGAAGGAAGATCGGGTAATTTCATATCCTTAATTTGTTGAGGAATATTCATATTTTTGACTGCAGAAACAGCTCTCGCAGGTGCTGCAGAAAGGCCAGCCTGAAATGAAGCAAAGAAAAAAAAAGTAAGTTTATTTGTTAAGAGCGCATTTTCGAAGAAGAAAATACAGTAACCCCTCGTTATATCGCGCTTTTCGGGGGGCAAGAAAAAAGGGCGATATATCCGAAAGCGCGATATAACCGAGGTCATTAAAAATAGCTTTCTATCCAGCATGCAAGTAAATTATACGTGCACATACATAAAAATTCATTTATTCGAACATAAGCTTTTTTTTCAGTCAAAAGTAACAAAAAAAAATATAACTTTTACAAATTACAACTATACATTACTAAAAGATGCTTTTCCCTCATTGTATCAATACAAAAGAAAGTGTTCAGAAGTTTCCAAACTGTCCCTGCAGTATGCAAGTTTGGGCGACAGGAATTTGCTGCTTCTTTTCAGCAAATTCATAGGAATAGGAGAACCTTCGTTTTGTTTATCGATGACAAAATAAATGAGAAAGAGACCTTTTCTGAGCACCTTACATATTTTCTCAAAAATGGTTTCGAACAAATTTTTTTTGGAGACAAAAGAAAAGAGCAATATATTCAAATGAGCGATATAACGAGGCGCGATATAACGAGGGGCTACTGTATAATAATTAAGTCACAATAGTCTAATTTAATTGTAACCAGCAGCAGTTAGAATTACTAAAACTCAAATCAAGTGGACTTCCACATTATAAAACATGAACAACATATAAAATGGAAGGGAAAATTAAGGTTCTCGAAGAAATGATAATGGGCCCATCAATGTAAAAATTATTGAATTAACAATACGGTTAAACATTTATCATTTCATTTGTAGAAAATTTAAGTCATAAGTTGTACTCATTTTTTTACTAACTCACTCACCTTATCACAACTTACTTAGCCACAACTCTTTAAAGTAAAATAACGTGAATCAGAAAAATGAAAAAAAAATTGAGCAATAGGCAAATTTGCAGTTCTCCCGAGAGAGAGAGAGAGAAAGAAAAACAAAAGGAAAAAAATATTTAGCTATATTAGATTACACTTTCACATATATTTTCCACTAGGATTACACATTTGAAAGAACCAGTTTTTTTTTTTTTTTTGCTACTTTTAGTTAAGTTACATCTTATTAAAACAGTGAAATACAAGTTTATTTCCTCTGGCAATTTAAAGATCAATTACCCAACAGAATCTGTTCGAAATATAAGTTTTTTAACACAAAACTAGCAGTGATACAGGGACAAAATTTTCACGAATTAGTTACTCTTGCTATACATTGCTATTAAATTTGTAAGTACTTCAAAATATTTAATTACTTTTAAATGTAAACAGAGATACCAGATCTATATACTTTTACTTTTTGTGCAGAAAAAAAACATTCTATTTCTCTTTCAAAGTTTTACAATATTTTTTGCAAGATATTGATTTACAAATAGCATTGACACAGTTTTATACCAATTGATGAGGAAATTCATTATCGCAGGGAACAAAAGTATTTAATATAAATTTAATGTATTAAAATGCGGAAAGTGTTAACATTTTAGAATAAACAATGAAAATATTTCATGTACAATACATAAGATTAAGAATCTATTCAAATTAAAAATTTAGATTTTTTAAAATTAAATTAATTCATAAATTTGATAATTTTAAAGTTTTGTAACCTACTACAGAAATTTTTTTGAAATAATTTGTTACATGACTGTTTCATGTCATGTAACTTACAATACAGTAAAATGTAAATTACAATTAGGGTTCACATTACAGGTTTTCTGTAGAGAGCTTGTTATGGGCCATGAACCATCTGATGACGTTAAGCAGGTATGAACAAATTGATCAGAGGCACACAAATAAGTATTTAGCAAGAATTTTAGAATGTATACTTGCTTCTTTGAAAACGTAAAGATAAACTGTCATTTGTCAGTTTTAAGCCAAAAAAAAAAAAAAAAGGAGCAGTAAGAAAGGAGAAGAGGAAAAGAAAAGAATTCAAAGTTAACCTTGAATTCCGAAAAATGTAATATGTCTTATTTATTCATACATTAATATTTGTAATTTTTCAGTGTGATTGTCCCCTATATGGACTGCCCCTTATTTAATTTAGGGGCAAATACATGGAGGTCCCGAACTAAACGGACTGGAACCAGAAAAAGTGTTCCTTATTCGGAGGTGACCCTCCGGGTGAAAGAGGTACTACTGTATATATTTTAGGGATTGATGAATTCCACCTCAGCATATTACTTTAATGGGGAATGATTTGTATGTCTCGTACATTCATTTGAGAAAAACAAATTTTAAGGAGCAATACTTTTGAGTTTGCTCATAATGAGAACCGATTAACAAAAAAGTTTTTAAGGAGGAAAGTAGAAATACTTGGTTGGGACAATGCCAAATCTATGGGAGAATAACTAGCTTTTAACGAGCAAACCGGAATACGAGCTTAAAACAAGAAATACTTCATAAATCATAATTTTTTTTTTCTGAATTCCAGCTTCGCTTTTCCTTTTCTTGGAGAAATGCCTTCATCATTCCGAAAGCCAAGCTTAAGTTAGTGATGAATCAAACACTCTCAGAACAAGTAATGACAGCTTTATTTTCTTCAACATTAAAAAATAAATAAATAGATAAATACACTGAAGTGACAAAAGTCATGGGATACCTCTTAATATCGTGTCGGCCCTCCTTTTGCCCGGCGAAGTGCAACAACTCGACGTGGCATGGACTCAACAAGTCGTTAGAAGTCTTCTGCAGGAATATTGAGCCATGCTGTCTCGATAGACGTCCATAATTGTGAAAGCGTTGATGGGGCAGGATTTTGGGCACAAACAGACCTCTCGATGGTGTCCCATAAATGCTCAATGGGATTCATGTCGGGCGATCTAGGTGGCCAAATCATTCGTTTGAATTGTCCAGAATTTTCTTCAAACCAATTGCGAACAGTTGTGGCCCGGTGACGTGGCGCATTGTCATCCATAAAAATCCCATCGTTGTTTGGGTACATGAAGTCCATGAATGGCTGCAAGTGATCTCCAAGTAGCTGCACATAAGCATTTCCAGTCAATGTTCGGTCCAGTCGCACTAGAGGACCAAGTCCATGCCATGAAAAAACAGCCCACACCATTACGGAGCCACCACCAGCTTGAACAGTGCCTTGCTGACAGTTTGGGTCCATGGCTTCGTGGGGTCTGCGCCACACTCGAACCCTACCATCGGCTCTTAGCAGCTGAAATCGTGACTCATCGGACCAGGCCACGGTTTTCCATTCATCTAGGGACCAACCGATATGCTCACGTGCCCACGAGAGTCGCTGCAAGCGATGTCGTTCTGTCAGTAAAGGCACTCGAGTCGGTCTTCTGCTGGAATAGCCCAAGAAATCCAAATTTCTCCGCACAGTTCTAGCAGACACGTCCATTGTACGTCCCACATTGATTTCTACGGTGATTTGACGCAGTGTTGCTTGTCTGTTAGAATTTAAGACTCTTTGCAGACGTCGCCGGTCTCGATCTTTAAGTGCAGGCGCTGTCCATGGTGGGATGTTATGCCTGAAATTTCATACTCTCGGCACACTCTTGACACAGTGGATCTGGGAATGTTGAATTCTCTAACGATTTCCGAAATGGCATGACCCATGCGTCTAGCTCCAACTAACATTCCGCGTTCAAAGTCTGTTAATTCACGTCGTGCGGTCATCATCACGTTAAAACCTCTTCACATGAATAACTTGAACAGAAATGAAAGCTCTGTAAAAGCACTGCGCATTTATACCTGTTCTATGCGATGCTACTGCCATCTGAAAATTTGCATATTGCTATCCCATGACTTTTGTCACTTCAGTATAAATATAATAAATAGGGATGTACCGATTAATCGGCAGTACCGATTAATCGGCCATAATCGGCCACTTTGCCGATTATTAATAATCGGCAAAATCGGACCGATTAATCGGCTTAAAAATATTTTTCAGATGTTATTCTTTAAAGTATACTGTAACTAGGAAACTATGATGAATAATTTTATTAACAGTAATAATAATCCTCCGAGTTGGTATAAAGTTTTTTTTAATGAATTCTCCTACTTTGAATAAATATACATAGACAATGATGCAACATTTTTCATGTGGCGATAGTTTTCTCCTTAGCACAGTGCTTTCAGATAACCTCTAATTTTCAAGGAATAAAAGTATCGAATTAAATTGCTACTGATTTCTAAAATATATGAATTAAAAGTACGCCTAAACTGGAGTGTTCACCGCACTCCCCCACCCCTCCTTTTTTATAAATTTGTATTTCCAATTACCATAACTAACAATGTGTTAATAATATTATTGACACAAATATGAAAATTGGTTTTAAGAAATTTGATAAAAAATTGAAATTATTTTGTGAAAACTAGAAAAATGGAAAAAAATCTTCTCCCAGAAATAAATTACTTGCTATTTCTAAACTTGGAATTGTATAAGAGATAAAAAACAGTGATGGTAAAATTGGTAGCAGAAAAACAATTATATCTTTATCATTAATCGGCTAAGCCGATTAATCGGCCGATTATCAACAGCCGATTAATCGGTAATCGGTAATCGGCCAATTTGCTTATCGGTGCATCCCTAATAATAAATAAATTTAAAAATAAATAAATAAAATACAAAATTATACTTATATGTTTCGTAATGAAAAAAATACAAAATAGTACAGAAAAAATAATAAACTAAGTGTTTGAATGTTTAAACAAAACTTTTTAATACCAGGCTCAAAGCTGTGCTCCATATAATTGATAGCAGGTAGTGTTCAGACTTGATTTGAAATTATAGCGGCATAATCTTGTGACATACGGGTGATGTTTCTTGTGGGTCGCATATAATTGGATAAAGGAGTGCATGCAGCTCTAATGTTAATTCCTGAACAATGCTAAAAAAGCAAATAATATCCATATGGAGTAAATAATTGTTATGCAAACTTTGCATCAACAAACCCTCGAACAATGTATTTCCTACTTCGTACTTCAAAAATGAAGGTATGAATACACCCATTACATTTTTTTTTTTACAAGAGCAGTTTTTATTATAACTGCTATATAAATACAATGCACTTTATGTTTAGTTATTTTGTCAATCAAAGAAAACATTAAATTTTAATATTTGAACACTCTAAATACTGCTTTTTTTTTAAAATGGCAAATATACCTGAACAAATAGACAAAAATATCTGGATTAATCTTGATCAAATGTAAACTAAGAGCTAGAGCAATAAAATGATTTTTTTTTTTTTTTTGCTTAGTTATTTGATCAGTACTTTTCAAAATAAAAACATGTAGTAAATCAGTTTGAAAGAAATAAGAATATGGAAAACAAACTACTAAACATGAATAAAAAATTATTACCTTAATGAATAAGTGGGACGCATATGTTTGAATGAAAGTCTTGTTAAACTAATTTTATACTGAATTAAAAGCAGGTTTTTATTCCTATAATTTACTTTTTCAGATATTAACTGCATTTAAGGAAATGCAATGAAGGGTTTTTTTTCCTCCTTTCTTTTCTTATTCAAATATTACTTTGCTGATCTCAGAATTTCAGGCTAAAATTGCTCTTGTGCACAAGCGCTTTAATTGCATTAGTTTAATTTTTTTTTCTGCTTTACTACATAAGGATTCCATCCAGAAACAAAACCACTAACTGAAGCCACATACCATATTGAAGTTTACAACCAAAATATTTTTTGTGTTGGCCATTCTGGTAATATTAATGAAAATGCTGTTCCACAGAATGAAATAAGACCTCAAACAATAAAAAAGATAACTCAATCGATGGAAAAAATGAGAGGGAGACAATTAGCCGTGCCTATGGGAAAGTGACTTGTGCCTTCAATACTAATTTCACTATCCATTTGACAAGAACTGTTCTTCATAATATGCATGATATTGAACACATTTTAAATTTAAAAATAAAATTAACTTTTTTGCGATTCTTACATTTGGCAAATAGAAAATATAAGATAGTTAGTCCATAAAAAGTCCTATTTGTTTCGTTTTGTTAAACTCACTTTCACTTATGATTATGTGTTGTCTTGTAGCCTGATTACTAGCTTTAAATATTTATTTAAAAAACAATAGAGATTTTGCTAAAAAGAAAGATTTCTATTTGAAGGGCCAGTGGGAAAAAAAGATGAGAGTGACCAAACAGCGATTTCGAGAAAAACGAAGAACAAAGTTTGATTTGTCGTAACTACTTGTGTAGTTGAAAGAGTTTTCATGCACATTTCGGTCGATTCTCATCCTTTTTTCCCCCTTGTTGTTCTACCAGATGATAGTACTCCTTCATAGCCCCTAGATAGTGCTAATATCTCAAAATTGACGAAAAAGTGACTTTCATCTTTTTCCCCCTGGCCCTTCATTTTGTAACAGAGCTCAACAAAACTCACCTCCTGTTTTTCAAGCTTGTTTTGTTCTTCTACCCTAGTAATAATTTCAGTCATATTTGTTTCTAAAACCATGCCACCCATGACTAATTCATTAAGTATATAATGCACCTACAAGGAAAAGGATAAAAGGTTAAAAAGAAAACAGTTACATTCAGTAAAGTCTTCAACATATTTTGAAACAAAGAGAAAGGAACATAAAAGAGTGAAACAAAAATTAATCTATAAAAACAAGAATTCATGAAACATTTGAAAGATTTAAATCATTTAGAGAGCTTCTTAAGTCCACCAAAACCTTAAAAGAGATTTTCAAATTTATAGAATACAGACAGCAGCAAATATAGAGATATAAATGAATTTCTGAAATTTAGAACAAAAATCAAACTATAAATCAGCAGTAGTATAGTTTATGAATAAACAAATTACCTTGTCAACATGGAAAATTAAATCCAATTCACATACGTTTTCAAAACATTTATCTAATGTTTCTACAAAAACCTGCAATAAAAGTTAAATAAAGAAAGCATGAATTTCCCTATTAATGAAACTGTATTATAAAGATATAACATTATTTTCAATGACAAGAACAGAATTAATTGAAAACAAAATGCAAAACAATCAAAGTCTTAAAAATTTGACTTTTTTATTCCTTTGTTTGGTATATATTTAAACACATTAAATTCTGAGCTAAAACAACAGATTAAAAATGTAAAGTTTAACTACATTGTATATTGCACTAAGCTAACTTAACAATACTTTTTTTAATACACAAACACAAGAACAAAATACTTTAAGGTAGCAGTGCACTTATGGAAAAAAAAGATGGGGATAAGACTATTTTGATTTTTTCAAGGGGCTTTGGGGGAGGGGGTATACGATCAAGTCAACTTTTATCACGAAAACACAAAAAGCATGTATTCTTTTTTATGTAAAAATATTAATTTTTTCACAGCTCAAGGGCATTGACCCCAAAGTAGATGTAGCTTCTGATTTTGGAATGGGTCATTATCGAAAAGGGGGTCAAAGAGAAATTTTTGGCCCAAATGGACATATTCTAAAGCAAATTTTCGAACATAAAAGTCTACAAAATGCAGACCTAAATGAAAGGTCTGGGTGGAAGGACAATGGCTCTCTATTACATTACTGCTTTTATGATAAAATCTTTCAAGACCATCATGCTTGCTAAATGAAGCACATTTTAAGCTTTGAAACAAAGCAAAGTAATGTAGCAATTCTAAAGGGGTAATTAAAAGAGCTTCAGCAGCACTTTTAATATACCTTTATGTCTTGAGTACTACAGCAATGAGTACATATCGGCATAAATCAGTAACTTCTTTTTTTTTCAGTTTGAAAAGAACCAAATACCTCACTGCTTGATACTGCACATTTTCGAAATGTTTTTATATTATTCCAAAAGTTCACTGCAGATGCCATTTTTGAAAAGAAAATTAACTCTCCTTATACGGTTTAAATATTGAAATAGCAGTTTATTGTAATAGCAGTAAGTTTAATTGCAACTTCATTGTAATGATCAATTTTTTGAGTATTGCATTTTCACATATGCCACTTATGAAAAAACAGGTAACATTTTCCTTGCAAACTTATACACTTTCTCATTGTATGTTTTACGAATGCAAACAATATAAGACACAAAGTGCAATTTTTCTTAACTTTTAGCCTAATTCCTCTCGATGCATGCAAGTAACAGAGGGTCAAAAAACAAGTTCTTCCCATCTTGTAAATTTTATCTTGTCTTATTGCTATAACCTCATAACAAATATAATACTAACTTTGAAATATTTTACCACGGTGAATACCACCACAAGGAAATATTCATTTTAACAACATAAATGTACAGTTCCGTTTTAATTAAAATTACAACAAAATTCCTGTTTCACAAAAAAAAAAAAAATTGTAGTCCCTTGAAGCTTGTTGCACTAGGAGTTTACTACAGAACTAATAATAAAATAATTTTAAACAATCTTTAAGATTCATTTGTGCATTGTAACATTATTATTTTCTGTACATCTTTAGCACAAAGGTATTTGCAAACTTTAATCTTTAAGATAGTTTTAAGCGCAATAACTTTTACTAATACCAAGAGAGAAAAAAAACTTTGCAGATCCAAAACAACATGCAATTACTTTGTGTTTCTAATGACAACATTGAAAATAATTATGTTAAATACAAATGCACAGAAGCAAACTAAACAACTGAAAGCAAGAAAGAGATGCAGCTTATACAGGGTGTCCACTCCAATCGTGGACCAATAGCTAATTTCTAAACCGTTAGAGATAAGCATATAGTCTATTTAGGAAAAAATCTCCAAATTATGAAAGGAATTTTGGGTCTATTCAATGTTTTTCAAAAAATCAAATTTTGAAAGAGTTACGAAATTTAAATTTTTATACAGCCCCCCAGTCCTATCAATCATATTTAGTAAAACATTCTTGACACTGCAACGTTTAAAACTAAAAAAAAAAATCACTCTTCTACCACAAAAATTGACCGAGTTATGACGTTTTGAAAAATCAAGATTTTGAAGGATTTCGCATACGGTCCCTTAAGCCATCTCTGGATGACGTCATGAAACAATGCAAAATCTTGATTTTTCAAAATGTCATAACTCCGTCAATTTTTGTGGTAGAAGAGTGATTTTTTTTTTTTTTTTAGTTTTAAACATTACAGTGTCAAGAATGTTTTACTAAACATGATTGATAGGACTGGGGGGCTGTATAAAAATTTAAATTTCGTAACTCTTTCAAAATTTGATTTATTGAAAAACATCGAATAGACCCAAAATTCCTTTCATAATTTTGAGATTTTTTCCTAAATAAACTATATGCTTATCTCTAACAGTTTAGAAATTAGCTTTTGGTCCACGATTGGAGTGGACACCCTGTATAATGAGAAAAAGTTTCCCTCATATAATTCAAACATAAAAATCAGATAGGTTGGAAAACAGTTAGAGTCAATTTCATATTGTGATAAAAAGAAAAATTATACCTGAATTAAATCTAATATTCCAAGTTCACTTTCAGAGGAATCCACACAGAATACAAAATAGAGAGTAGCATAATGTCTATATATAAGTTTATAATCTGATCCACCAATTAAACTGAAATGAAAAATATATGAAAACTCAATGTCAAACATCCTTGAAGAAAATTGAAATAAACTGATAATTAAAAAATAGAAAAACTAAGATTGTAAAGAAATATTATAAAAGTTTTTTTTGAGTTAAAGTTAAAAAATATTTTTGAGTCATCAACTTAAAAAATAAAAAAAAATTATAATAAAAATGTTCATACATTTTAAGAAAATATGCAACTGCTTAAATGAAGAACATAAGAACATTTGATTGAACATGAGAACATCATTAATGAAGACAAAATGGCAAACATACTGGAACACATAGAAAAACAAATTGTAGTAAAAATGCAAAAGTTTTTTGAATATTTTTAGTGGCTAAAACACAAGGTGCCTGTATTTTTAAGTTTGAAAAAGTTGCAAACACGTTCATAAAATATGTTTGTAATTTTTCTTGCGATATAGCAGTTGTAATGATTAAAAAAAGAAAAATATATGCTCGATTTGCCCCCCCCCCCCCACTTCAAGCTATTGAAATTGATTCAGTACTTGTTCCCCTGAGGTCTAACCTGCAGATAAGTTTTTGTTTGATTCCGTTCATTACTTTTCAAGATATAGCAGTCCCAATTAACATTGAAACAAAAATTGAATCCGCACCTGTACCTAATAGGGTCTCCTGTGGACCAATTTTGTTTGATTCTACCAGTTATTTCCCGAAATATAGCAGTCATCCAAAGTACAGAAAGTGTTTGATTACTCCATCCGCCTTGAAAGAATTGGCGCAAAAATTTGATGGGCACAATTCACATGAGGACACATGTGTGTATGAAATTTTGTTCAACTTCATTCAGTTTTTGTTCTAGAGCGGCGACAAAAAATGGTCACACACATTTTCCAAAAATGGTCAAAATGGACTAGCACACCTTAAAATGTGCAAATCTGTCAAAATTTGAAAAATTTCACAAATCCAATATTTTCTTCGATGCATTAGATATAGAAGCAAGTAAAAAGAATTGAGTACCGTAGTGTACCTAATGGAAAAGAAAAAATAATTTTAATGTCCAAAAATTAGCAACTCACCTTCCACCTTCTAAGAAATTACATACATTATCATCTCTTTTGCTGACGAGTTGGAATGTCTCTCGAATTATCTGTTGTTGCATATCTTCTGGCTAAAAATCAATATGAACACATTAATGCAATATAAGCTGATAATCTTGTTTTGTTAAATAATAAACTATTTCTCCAAAATAAATCAATCTTGGCACTTCCCCTAGACCAAAAAAAGGGCAGGGTGTCTCCAGATTAAAAGAGTTCTTTGTAACAAAATTCCGTAATAGAAAAGGTGGGTTTTTTTTCATTCTTTTTTATGTTGCATGCAAACCCAAGTATTTTTCAACAGTGATTACTTTTATCAATGATCAAAAAATAATAATATTTTTATTTATTTATTTATTTTTTGAAGGGAAACTAAGAATTACTTTTTAAGGCCAAGCTTGTATCCTGGTGTGCCCTAACTTTTTTTTTGAAAGAGAGAGAGAGCGGGAAAGTGAAACTCTAATTTTACTGAGTGATAAAATATGAGCATACATATCAGCATGCATTACATAACATATAATCAGTAAGAACATTAGGCATCATTTAAAAACAATTTTTAAAAAAATGGTACTAGCCAGGCGTAAGCAAATCACCAAATAATGTAGAGTTCCGCCAAATTTCTTATAACCATATTGGTTTACCATTGAGCATACTTTTGCTCTGTTGACAGATTTGTCATTTGCTTCACTCTTCGACATTGGCGATATTTTTATTTTTCGCTTTTCCCGGATAAGTGCAAATTTTTTTTTTAAAGGCACAGTAAAACCTGTGAAGTTGAACACCCTTGTAAGTTGACCAGGTGTCTAAGTTAACCACTTTTTCAGGTACAGAACAAGTCCTATATCATATTCATATGTATGAACCTCTCTTAGTTGATCACCTAAGTTGAACACTGAAATATCGAATTCAAATGGTCAACTTACACAGGTTTTACTGTATATCAATGTGTCAACATTGTCTCCAAATTTAGCAAATCATCAGGAGCATTTGCCAAATTAGGAAATTTTTTGAAAGGTCCCGTTGACATCCCAAGACCTCAGACTGCGGCACCCCTGCTCTCGCATCATCTTAATCTTTGGGGGAAGTTTCCTTTTGTGACGAAGGTTTTATAAAACTTTAAAGGTAAAGGAGAGTGCATTAAGCTATGTAACAAAATAGTGCAGAGTAATGTTAACTGACAAAAGGGCAGGTGGTATATAGTGTCCTAAAAAAATAATTCTGAACTTCTTTAAAGGCAAAGTAAGAGGCTGTTTGGGGCAGAAAGTTATGGCGCAAGACAATATTAGTTTTCATACAATTTGTACTAATTTATATATCAAGTATAAATGTACTTTTAATAGTTTATTATTGACAACATAATTTTTAACTAGCTAAATAGCATCACTTTTAATCTGTTTCAAGGAAACGAAATATTTGGTAAATGTGTCGTCTGGTTACAAAACCGGCCAACTCCAAAATGGGTTTTAAAACCAGCCAAATCCTAACTATAAGTTTGAATTCCCCCCTCCCTGCACCTTCCCTCAGATTCTCTTATGGTGCTTTAAAACCTATTATCTTAGTGACATTGACAGTAAGAGATTTGGATCTTATCTCAAAGTCCCTAAAAAAATTGACAAAAAATCGTCTCTCCTGAAACAGTTTCTGTTACGGAGATGACCGGTTTTGCAACCAGACGACACAAGTATGATAGTAATTATTTTTAACCAGTTGAACAGACGTCACAAAAGCACAGATGGCCACAAACGTAATTTAATTCGGTTTTCAAAGTGACCGAGTCAAGTTAAGATCTTTTAAGATGGAAAGGGGTGGAGATTAGTGTTCAGCAGTGAAAATTGTCCTTACTAAAATAAAAATAATAATATATTTTCAAAAATAGTACCGGATTGTGTAATATAAATATAGCCTACAATGCAAAACACTCGAAACTTGAAACGAATGATTTTTTTTTTAAATCAGAAATTCCACCTGCACCAAGAATACTAATGTCCATGAAGGCACGGACACACTGCTATTTACAAAAAAAAAAAAATCAATTTAAAGTAGTTTTAACAAGAAAAAATTATACCAAACACATAATTTTATGCTAGCAACTAGAAACATCTGGTAAGTTATGAATATTACAAGTTTTTTAGTTACATTAACCACTTACATAATACTGATAAAATTTTGAAAGTCTAGGCTTTCCATGATTGTTGAAAACTAGAATTGCTTTAATCATCTTTGATAATATTTGAATGTTTAATTCTTTACTTAAAAAATAATCGAAAATCTGTCATGCCCAAAAATTTAAATAGCTATTGCCATGTAAACATTCTAAAATGATAAACAAATTGTTTTCGAAAACCACACAGCTTAGTAAAATTTCTGAAGTAAATAAGCAAACTAGGATTTTCCCTAGTGGAGGAAAAAAGAAGCTTTACAACACTGTACACTGTCAAAGCAGAAGTAAATAGTGATATAGGGTCGAATTCAAGTGAAACACCATTGCAATCGCTTCGAGGCGATCGCAAAAGACCGAAATTGCAATCGGTACTGGAAGTCGAATTACATTAGATTCGCATCTCGTAGCGATTGTAACGTTTTTGCGATCGTCCCTGTTTCACCTTCACTTGAATTCCTGCTTTTTGCATAGCAACGGAACCTAGCAACCGTTGAAAAGGAACTCAATATTTACCGTATGTGTAGTATGGTATTGCGAATGCGCAGTTGTTTTTTTAAGCCTTTTTTTAAGGGGTAAAATGTATTCCGAGTGTTGTGAAAGCCTTCATAAGGAAGTAAAAGGAAGATACATTGATAAAATCAAGATCATTAACAATTAGGATGCTTATTTATTACGCAAAAATGAATTTTAAACTGATGCGTGTTTAACTTGCCGTACAAATACAAAAAAAAAAAAAAAAGGAGGATCGACAGATCCACAGTTTATGAATATTTAATGCATTAAGAACAATCAAATTCTATCAAAACAAGCATATTAGCAAACAGTTTGTTGTTATTCTACTCATTAATAGCTATTTGAATAGTTTATTCCGACAGTCTGTTGCGACACAAACGTTAGTGCAACCGCACAAGATAGTCTTTTTAATGAATATTGACTCATGATCATCTATCGATGAGTCAGCTCAACTTACTTTGTTTTCATTTAGGAAGCTTCATATCCGTATTGGGTCGTGTTTAAATATAAAGAAAAATCGTGCGACAGCTATGAATAAAATGTAAACTAGGGATGCACCGATAAGCAAATTGACCGATTACCGATTGGTCGGCTATTAATAATCGGCCGATAATTGATCATGATTATTATTTTTTTTGCTATTACTTTCTCCACATCTGTTTTTTCCTTTCGTAATTTCGATTTTAGAAATAGTTACTAATTTATTTCTGAGAGAGAATTTTTCTCTATTTTTGGTTATTTTCCCAAAATTTCATTAAATTTTATTCAGCCAATTTTCATGCATAAAAATTAAAAAGAATAAATAATGGGTGTTACATTTATTTACTTACAAATTTTATTATACACTTATTTAGAAATTTATTTATCAGTTTCTCGTTAAAGGTCTGCAATAATAAAATTATTTCAAGTAGGGTAAGTGCTCCAGTAGTCGGCCATTTAAGAGATCTTTTGTGGATCTTGGCTAACCTGGAACTTTCAGCTATCAAAACAGCAACAAAAACAAGGTAAAACTTTGGAATGAACCTTTCTGATAGTGAATCAACTATTTGTTTCAGAAATTAAAAAAAAATTATTTTAAAATCCAAGCTGTTGTCAACACTAGTAAATGCTCCAGTAGTCGGCCACAGAAATCCAGTGCTCGGCCACGTTGAATCCAGTAGTCGTCCACATCATTTTCATTGATCTTATCCGATATAGGGGGTTGAATTAAAAAAACAAAACAAAGGGAAACTTACAACGAACCAGACCCGTCATTTGGGGGGGGGGGGTCAAGAGAGGGGTCAATTGCTCCCCCCCCCCCGGTTTTGAGAAATCAGTTAATCAATATATAAATGGGCGAGGTGTTTGCTTTTTTCCGATGAAATTGCATTGTGTTTGCACCCTCCCCCCCCCCCTCTCTTAAAACGTGAAATGACGGGCCTGCAGCGATGCATTATACTTAGTCTGGTCATATTTTTCGTGGTACCTTTGGTACTCAACATTGTAGATGATCATGTTAGTGTACTTCTTGATACACTATGTGCTTTACTTATTTCTCTAACTATCAATCTACCATTATTAATTTTTGACGGTACAATTAGCACAGAATTCTCGGGACATTAATGTTTTTATACTTAGCTGCCTAAAAGCAGTTTTATTTTAAAAACTCGCATTAAAAAAGTATTTTTTTCTGAATAAAGTCTAAAAATATGTCTATATCAAAAAGAAAGTTAATAAAAAAAAAACAAAGCTTCTGAAGAAAAGAATTTCAGCAGCACTTACTAAAGATGCAAGAAGGTACAAAATAAACGAAGTTTTTGAAATGTACAAAATGTTCTTGCTTAGGAAGTGAAAAAACAGGAATAGTTTTAAGTAATAATGACCAAAGAATCAAGAAATGAAAAACTGCTTTACTGTTTATGTAAACATAAAGAAGTAATAATAGAGTCGACACAATTCATGACCAATAATCACGTCGGCACTTAACTGGTTCACATTCATTAGAACGGAATTTCAACATACGGAACATAAAACTAAAACTGTAGTTTCAGAAATAATTGCTTCCAAAACTGTGCAAGTAAAAATACATTCAAAAATGCGCTAAAAGGAATCTCTACCAAGGCTTCATCTAGCACAGAATGTTTCACTGAAGCAAGGTTATTTGTTTTAAATTAATTGAAGTAAGATGAAATAAGGAAGTAAATGGAACTCGGGATGTCATGAAAACAATCTTACAGCTTTCGACAAGAATATTAGTAAACGAGGAATAACCTTGAAAACAAACCAAAATTTAGTTTGCAACAATGTAACCATGTAGTTTTGAAATTAACTCAGCACAATTCTAATCCTCTAGCGAAGAAAACTCAAGAAGTCAAACATTTGGGAAGAATCATTAGTGAAAATATACCAGCATTTGAAACAATTTTCCTAAATAGAGCACAGGGGTTTTGAACCTTTGGTAAAACAAAAAGTTAAGCATAATAGCAAAAGAAAGAATAACTACATGCTTGGCACTCATTAAATAACTTGAGCCAATGTGACAATTGAAGTAATGCATCTTAGAGGAATGTTTATTAACTGCCGAATAAGTATCAATAGAAGTCTAATCACTCGTTTCGCCAATTTCATTAGTTTAAGATAAAATTTGATAAGAAAAACTATTAAAACACCATTTGATAATAACTAGAAGAGTATTAAAACTTATAATCTTTACTCAACGAATGCGTATTTAAAAATCTCTTTTTTAGAATTTTCAATTAAATTTACAACACTAGGAGCAATAAAATGTCGAAATGGTGGTCAAAAGAAGTTAAGACATTCAATTTAATTACTATTTTTCAAGAAAAATAAACTTTGGAAAAGGTATTTTTACTCAAAACAGTTAAATTGTCGCTGTATTTTAATAAGTTAATTTAGTTTTAATTTGATGAACCCATATTAAGAATGAAAAGATACATTAAGTATGTGGCCGACTACTGGATAAATCATCCAAACTGCTTAGAACCAGTAGTCGGTCTACCATGGCCGACTATTGGAAATGCAGAAGAATTCTGTACCCAGTAGTCGGCCACCCCTTTAAAAAACAATCGAGTCTAACCAGGAATTCGCTCTTTCATTGAAACATTATGTTAGACATTCCATTAAGATAAAAATCACTCAAATTTACAGTAGAATTAAATTAATAAGTGTAATTGGCCATTTTAAGAAGACGTGTCCTCTTAGCTGAAAAATAAGCAGACTCGCAATCTTGGATGACGGGCACACCATTCAAAATGAAATGACTCATTACTAATTCAAAAAGAGTACCCAAAACTTAACTGCCACTGGTTGATGATTGAGGATAAGTACATGAATGTGTGAATGCGCCATATCTGATTTTGAATTAAAAATGTACTACTTATGAGGAGTTTTATGTCATTGTGGCCGACTACTGGAGCACTTACCCTATATTTTTTCCACTAATTAATTTTTAAAGTAGCAAATTACAAATTATGGATAATTGATTGGTGTGAATGTTTGCATTAAACTTTTCAAATCATTAATAATTTTTAGCAGTTAATATTTGAAATATTACTTTTTTTTCATTGCTTATGAAATTTATTCAAAGCGTTTATGTGCCACGAGGTGCCTTATTCCTGGCAGATTTGGTGCTTTGTAAGCAGTCTCAAAAACTCTTTCGTGCTCAAAACTCTATATTCGTCCGCTTGACCCCAACCCCTTAAATTGGTAGTTTACATCCTTCCCTGTGTGTGTGTGTATGCTAACACGCACACAAACCAAAATCAAACGGAGTTGTTTTAATACCGAAACGCAGGTGTAGTTTGCTTTGGTTGCCTGAGAATTACATCATTTTTCAGTTCTAACATAATATAATATTTTTTCATATATTTTTATTTCTTCGCATTTTATTCATTTGCTTGCTTTTATTGCACTTATTTATTTCTTTGTTCTATTAATTTTTTCATACTTTTTAATAAGCACGTTTTTATTTCAAAAGCAGTTTAAATTACTCTAATCGAGCATTTGAAAAAAAAAAAAAAAACATTCAAATAATGTTAATAAAGAATTGAACTCATACTCTGGATTATAAATTCGGCCAGCACTTAATTCAACAACTAATAATGTGAGCTAAAAGTCTGTGACGAAAATGTCATTTCGCATTAATGTAAATTTATATTGCAGTTTATCATATCAAAAAGAGTGAACAATTGACATTTATATTCAAACCACTGTTTTTTATTACACAAGAAT